>JZLH01S0631118.1:20692-40190 GCA_001188425.1 Eucidaris tribuloides | reverse complement strand
TGCATAGTCGATGGGTATGCCTTCCCAGTCTGTACTCCCACACAATTTGATTGAAAAGCCTCATGCATGCATGTAGATTTGATCAAAAATGTTTGTAAGTTACCTTCGTAACATTCAAATCAAGCATGTAGAAGCCCTTGTGACCTTTGACCTTTGAACTCCAAAATGTAATAAATTCATCGGGGCCTCAAGCTGCATACTTGGCCCAAGTTACATCAAAATCCAATAACCCATTCTTGAGTTATTGTGGTAATAAGCCCAAATCAGATATGTATATGGTCCTTTGACCTTTGACCCATCAACTCTAAAATCTCATCAGTTCATTTGTGCTTTATAATAAATTATTTACCTAAGTTACATTAAATATTTAATGAGCCAGTCTCAAGTTATCATGGTAGAGACACAAAGTATGGGGGCTTGTGACCTTTGACCTTTGACCTTTCAACTCCAAAATTGAATCAGTTCATTGATACCTTGTAATACATACTTCATCCAAGTTACATCAAAATCTGATGAACCGTTCTACATGTAAATTTATTGCATTAACAACCCAAATTAGACCTGTATGGCCTCGTGACTTTTGATTTGCATAATAATCATGCTAATGAGTATGTGACACAAGACAATCAAGTTGACAAGACTCGTCACCTGTAACTTTTTAACTTCCATTTACTTTATGGCAGAGAAAATCAAATGTTTAGTATCATCATTCTTTTCAGTATTGTGCACTATGGTAAATCCTGACGTCATTCCGTTACCGTCATTCCGTTACAAACGTTAATCCACTAATTGAGCTGTAATTAATTAGTTAAATTACGAAATTCTTAGTTTCATGAATCGAAATTCTTTGTAAGACTCCAATCTTCAAATTCAGCACCTTTAAATCTCAGTTGAATCATATAATTACACAGAGTTTTGGAAAAACATCAATCTTGTGAAACACCATGTCCATTTTAGCGTCATTCCGTTACCAAGCTCATTATTTCAAGATTCATTAACGGAATTTTTTTTTGAAAAAAAAATGGGAGAAATTGTGTAAATAGTAATATGCATAGAAATTGAGTAGCATATTTGTCATTGTAATAACAACTTTTTGTTTTACACTGGTTTAGAAATGTCCAAAAAAGGGGTCCAACCGTCATTCCGTTACCGTGGAAACTGCCCATATGATCTGTAGGCACCACTGGCAAAAATGTGTGAAGGTGTCATCATAATTCAGAGAAAGAGAAAAACAGAAAGCAAAAGGAAAAACATGTATTAAGGCAAAAATATCACAAGATATTCAAGGTCAATTACTTTATAGTTTATCAATGAATTTTTCAGTATTTTGAGAGAGTTTGAATATGCTATGATGTAGGGGAGGTTGTTCCAGATATCTGAGCAGTAATATTGAAAGGATTTCTTGTAGTACACTGCGTGTGTATGATTGATAGAAAGAGAAGAATTTATAGCATAATGTGTGGAAAAAGATGTTTTGTTTATTTACCAAGGTGTATAAATAATCGGGAGCCAGTTCATTAGAATGTATAAATGCAGTACTGGTATGATAAAGAAATAATAATGATATTAATAGAAGTCTTGACCCGTAGATACCTTGTCCTGAGATATCTCCAGCTGGGTTCTTTGGAGAATGCATGTTATACCAAAATCATGGGTTAAGGATGCTACATACTAGAGTACATATATATTTTTTACTTTTCATTCCCCAGAATAATTATACATTTCTTCTTTAAATATTAGTCAATTTCTTTTAATGTACTTATTTATTTGTCTATACAAAATGAATGTGTCAGGACATTATGTCCTTATCCATCCCCATAATTCCTGCAATTTACAAGCTTTTTATTGGGTTTGGATGAATCCATCTTGGTATGTCTTTGACAGAAACTCATTGAAACCTGCCCTAACTTGGAGAGCATCAGCGTTCAGAGGTGTGGCAAACTGAGCAGCCGGTCTCTGTATGCCGTCAAGGACCACTGTCGACATCTCAAACGCATTAACATCGGATTCACGGGGGTGAGTGACCGAGTTGTGGGCTCCCTGAAAACTGGCAAGCCTGCACGGCGCCGCTGGTAAAGCTTTCAGCATTAGAGTGGGAATTTTCTATGTAATGGCTATGGAGTTTCTTTTGATCGTGCTGAGAGGGTTATATAGCTTTATCAGATGCTGAGAATAACCAGTGATGTACAGATAAATTATTACGCCACTTACCAGAAATGACAGTTTTTTTTCAGACAAAGCATTAATTCAGGCCCTAGTATTTTATTTCCAGTTTCAGGCCATACTGGTATTTCAGAGTTTTTGTGTGTACAAAATAGTATGTGATTGGTGATTTCATGCCCTTGTAAATGCTCAACTGGGTTATCCATGCTCTTACACCTGTAGTAGAAATTCCTGATTTGGGGTTTTCATGACATTTGCTCCCCTGACAATTGCTGTGATGACTATTTCATACACTATCCTCAACCATTTAAATCTAACCCTATCCCAACCCCTAACCCTAACTCTATATTGAACTCTTTGTCTTCTGAGATATTGTCACCAGAGGAAATGTTGGGTCATCAATTTTTTTAGTTCCTGTGCTAAATAGAAATTGTGTTTATGTGATCAGTCATTTTGTAACCAGGATTTGCTGTTTAATCTGAAGCAACAATGATTTTTTTGACTGAAAAACAGACAAGCAAATAAATCACTTTCTATATCCTTTTATTCCATCATGACTTTTACTGGCCCTGTAAAAAAATAAAGATCACAGTCCTACTTATAGCTCATATTGGTGCAGAATAACTGCCATTTTATTTCAAATACACTGCACTTGCAAAGATATATTGCATTGACTAATGACATTGATGAATGACATAATTCAAGTAATTCCACTATAATCCAAACATTTGTGCAGTAAGCAGTGACTTTACAGTCTAAGGAATACTATTTTAACACAGATATATTATGCTGGGATTGCGTTACAGAGAGTAATGATTGTAACATGATTTTTGTGAGATTATTTGAAGACAACTTTATTGGAAAACTTTCTGAGTCTTGTGCAATGTCAACCAGTTTAGAGATAACAAGGCATATTACCATGATAAATATCTGGTGCTTACTGCATAAAACTTTAACCACAGAAATTTTTGTGATAAATATAACGTAATTATACCTTTGATTTATCATGTAGGAAAATGACTCGGGTTAAATAACTCGAGTTTTTCTCTGGTGAAAATTTTATGCAACAGGTCTCCATACATTTAAGCAACAAATAAGTCACAATATTTTCGTAATGTTCTCATGAAGAGCCAGTTGTTTATATGAACAACCAAAATTTTCAAGAATGCATCTGAATGCTAGATATTTAGATGATGATTTGTCCTGAACCTTTGTGGAGCAAAGTAATACTATGAAGTAAGATGAAATATTGATAGTTTAGTTTAGGGTAAAAAATGAAATTTTTTGTAATTATGTTTTTTAGATACCTATATGATCTATCAATGTCCTGAAAATTGCTTGCTCTGAAACTATCCCATTTTTTTTTAGAAATTACTCAAAATGTAAAATGTTTGGGGGGGGGGTGGGGCCCCCGACATTTCCCATAGGTAATGTACATACCGCTAGATGCTCTCCTTTAATTTCAACACCACAATTTGTCACTTAAAACAATTTTCAATAGGTTTGATGTTGTTTTCTGATATGTGGGGTGACAATAGAATACTTTGTGAAAGATTGACAAAAATTGGTCTGATCGACCAAAACTATACTTGTGCTTTAATGTTTCCATTTTGTTTGTCCAGAATTCTCTGGCCTCGTCACAGAGCATCAGGGCTTTGCTGGAGAACACAGGAGAGACGTTAGAAGAATTGAATCTGGCTGGCTGCACCATCATGAGCTCTGTCAGTCTCATGAATTCAATTAAAGTAAGGAAATAGGTGAATTACAGGGAAAAGCGCACATGATATTACCCTTTGCTTCCCCCAAACTGTGTATTACTGTAAATATTTCTGTAAAATATCCCTATTTGTGATAATAAATCTGTCACAAATATTGTAAAAGTGTCTTTTTTCCTTCCCCCAAACTGTATAATAACCTGTGTTATTCCCCTTTTAAAAGTCATCTTGTTTCTTTTGCAGCATAAAATGGTTGTAGTGCTGCTGCCTACAAAGAAGCTGTAGGTTACATATTCAAGTCCTGTTGCTCCATTCTTTTTATGAATCAGTTAAATACAAATGTCCATGCATTTGATGTTCATTACAGAGAGTACACCAGTATTAACTGAACTGCCGAATTTCCTCTGTCATTTTTAATTTTGCCCAAAAATGCTTACCGGTAATGAAATATCTGGCATGTGATCAAAACAGTATTTGTGTGAGAGACACACATAACAACTTCAACACAACTGTCAAATAATATATTTGTCTTAACCCTTTTTGCTTTGAAATATGTATATTAAAGTAGGCTTTAACCATTGGAGACATTTTGATGTGAATATAACACACATTTTCCATAAACCCCAGACCAAGTTATTTAATTCTTACTTTCCAACAGGTTAATGAATAGCTAACCATCATGTGTGCAAATCAATTTTAAAATGTTGGGGGGGGGCGGGGGGACGACTAATTGGGGACACCACACCCGTGTAATACTGGGCTATGGTAAATTTCAAATCGGTGGGGGGGGGGGGTACATGTCCTCCTGTCCGCCCCTGGATTTGCACTCATGCCAACTATAAATTATTTTAACATGTGTGTAGAATGTGGACTTCGATAAGCATGTGCATTCAAAACTACCAGTGCAAGATATCTATTTGATTGACACCCTCAGGCAAGTTGTCCAAATCTACGGGTCCTGGACATGTCCAACTGTCAAGTGACCGTTGATTGTCTCCTGATACCAGTAGAAGACATGCAGGCCACTTGCCCACGTCTGGAGGTGCTACGCCTGGCAGGGACCAGAGTACAGGCTGCCAATGCAACTGCCAAAGCAAAGGTGAGATACATAAAAATCCTTTGGAAATGAAGGTGGCATTTGTTGCCCTGATGTAGCAAAAATTTGATGAATTGAAAGTTAAAAACCATATCATGACAACTTTCCCTGGGGACGACTTGCACCCGACTATTCCCCCAAGGACAACTCAGATTTCTGTAAACTGAAATGTTTGTTAACTCCTCCAGGGGAGTTTTCCTCCCGGAGAGTTGTCCTTGGTGGGTGTTGTCCTTGGGGAAGCTGGGGGGGGGGGGGTGGTCCTTGAGGGCAGTGGTCATCCAGGGAAGCTGTCCTTGAGGGGAGTTGTCAGGTGGAATTCATCCTGGGGGAGTTGTCCTCGGGAGGAGTAGTCCCAAAACTTTTTCTGCTGTTGAGATATCCAGAGTTAACTCTTAACATGCCGAAGTCGCAGATCTGCACCAAAGAATGCACATAAATCACATAGAGGTTGAAACCCGTGGCATGTTAAGAGAGAACAATGGCCCGTACATCTATAGATGAACATCACATGTGACGTCTGCATCCAGTGTACTACTGTAACACATTAGCCTGGTGGGGGTGGGGGTGGGGGGGGAGGGATGGACATGGCATAACTGCGTACTCATAGATATTCACCCTTTTTAAAACATTAAATGATTATTTTGAAGTACAGTTTTTTTCAGGGCTGCATTTTTAGACCTTATTACTGATTATAGACACTTACAGCATAGAGGATTATGTAGCTTAGACTTTTATATAACTGTGATCACTGTTAAAGGAAAATAGCAAGATTGAAAGAAGTTTTTACTTTGGGATAAAATTACTCTAGAATCAAGTATCTGTTCTACGCTTCTGCTCTGTAAATGTCATGGTCAAATGTTTAATACTTTGTAAACAATTGCCATCAGTACTCATTATGACCAGGGAATTTGTTGTATAGCTTTGTATGGGATTACTTGATATCAGGGCACCAGATTAATTCAATACTGGCAAATAATGCTTGTTTCTCCACAAGTAAACAAATTCAAGACAAATCCTTCCAGCCAGAATATACATTGGTATATGTTTTAACCAGTTTGGTTCTTGAGGCATTTTTCACGTCCCCCGTTTATGTCAGTGCACTTTCAATTATGTCTTTAAAGACACTATTAAACATTGTGGAAGCCCCATTCAAAAAAACTGTCAAACTTTGCTATCTGACATATCTGACAGTGTTTGAAGGGACAGATAAACACACTTGAACACAGAACTTCAGGCAGTTATGCTGTCACTTGTAAAATATGTACAGATAAAAATCAGCTCATGAATTATTGTCAGTTAATGAAAATTCTGGAAAACTGGAGTGGCAGCTCAATGATTTTCACTGTTTAAAAGCACTTAACGATCATTATGAACTGCATTTTTTTCAGGGTTTCAGTTTTAGACCTTATCAGACACACTAGTAACAATTGGAATCATGTAGCTCAGAGTTTAAAACTGGAAACATTGTTATTCGATGCCGTTAACATTTATGTCCTTCCAGCAAGCGGCTCCTGGCTTTGAGAGGTTACTGGAGCTGAGCATAGCGGTGGCCGATAACTCGGCCTGGCAGGTGGTGCTACCCCAGAACCTGGGGGTCTCTGATGATTTCCTGGAGAGGGTTCTGAGAAAATCACACAACTTGAAGCTGTTAGATCTCAGGGGATGTGCACATATTACCGTGAAAACATTAGAGGTATTAGTTTTCATTTCAATCATACCTGAACAACTTTATATTCATTGCAAATATGTCTGTCCTGTGTGGTTATACATGCCAATATGTGTGTAAGTTGAAGTATGTTTAAATTCAGATGATTCTTGAGTCATTTTTGTGTGTCAGTTCCCAAGTATCTGGTTATGTGAGCGTAACAAAAATTTAAAATTCATTAACAAGACTTGTGTTAGCCCGTTAGAGAATATGTATGAGATATCTCATATTGGGGCCTATTGAAACTGCATGTTATAGTAAAATCAAATTGGGTTAAATGGTTTCTAGTGACATATGGCATGCATTTTTTTTTTTTGGGGGGGGGGGGAATGAAAAAGAATATACAAAGTTAGTACAACAGCAATTTTAGTTTGAAAGTACTGATAACTTGTGTAATTCAATCCACTAAATATTCCATGTGATAGGAGTGTAGTTAAAAAAGAAGTGTGAGGAATTTCGGTTTTCACTTCTTGTACCATGTTTGCTGTAATGTGACACATTTAATTTAGATTTTAATATTTCTGCTCTTCCCTCTAGAAATTACCAGTGGAGAATTTAGAACATCTGTACATATCACGTTGCTCTCTATCAAAGTATGAAGGAGTGGAGACTGTTGTATCAAAGGTAATGCAAGATATATTGATGTGATGATTACAATAATTATGACATTTTAAAATTTGTCGAAATCCATATTCAAGAAAGTGTATGTGTAACCAAAGGTGCCAGCACAAAAATTGATTTAAATGATTAGCTTGATTTACAGTTTCAAAATACTCTCTGACTGTAACAGTCATGTAGAGATGCCAAGTGTTCCTTTTTTGCAGTATTTAGTTTTTTTTCTTGTTGCAGTTACTTATGATTTTGAGCAAAATTTTTCAAAATAGTTTTTTCTATTTGATTGTAAAAAAAAAATGCTCTTTTTTAATCCAAAATACTTTTTTTTTTCAGACTAGAAATACATTTTTATTTATAAGAGTTTAGCATCTTTGGTTGTGTGTGTGTCATCTGGCCGTAGAAAGTAATTTATGCATTGAAATGAAAAATCATTTTGGGGTGCTGCGTGTATAGTGTAATGACACCCCAGACTGTTTGTTTCATGTTGTTGCTACAGTGGAGGCACAGCCTGATTGAGTTGGACCTGTCGTGGAACATCTACCCTGGCATGTCCCTGGACGTTGCCATGAAGAAACTCTCCTCCAGCAGTCAGCTAAGAACTCTGGACCTGAGTGGGACTAACATCTCCACCGACAGAGTGAGGTGGGTCATGTCACTTGCATTTTGTTGAGAAGTCAGAAGTTCTTAACTCATACAATGTCTACTGACTGCCCCCCCCCCGATGACAAAGGGGCATAAATTACATTTTTGTGTTTTAGAGATATTGAGCAAAATGTATTTTGTTCAACACATAAAGCCCTATTCAGTGTCCTTTTAACAAGCGGATTATGAAACAAAGGGATATTTGTAATTATTATTTTTTTTGTTCTGCATGTTTAATATGATGTACTGAATCCCCTACACTATATAACTCAATTTAAAAAAAATTCAGTTATGCCCTTTTGTCAGTGGGGCGAGGGGGGGGGGGGAAGCAGTACAACAGAGGTGACCCACTATAGCTACAGTCCGACCTCAGTTATCTGGCCACATTGGGACCAGCAGCCATCCGGATAAGTGATATGGCCGGATAAGAGAGATAATGTACAAGTGCAGTACTTGAAGCAATATAGGGGCATGGGAAGGTAATACATGTCATTAGCTATAGTATTACAAGCCACAGACCATGCACAAATTGCAAAAGATCACACCCTAGTGACACTTTATTTATTGTTCCCTTTATAATCAGCAGGTCTCGGTGTAAACTCCTGATAAAGGTGTATCAAATGGCAGTAACTGGTTAATCCATTGTCCGAATAATAGAGAGATCCGGTAAACTGATGGCTGTATAACCAAGGTTGGACTGTTGTTGAAAAATTGTTGCAAATTTGAGAAATGAGACATAAAAGTGAAGTGAAATAAATCATATAAAGATGCTGGAATAAGTACAAAATTCAAAAATAGCAATAAGTCAAAAATTAATTTGATAAATAAAAAATGAATACTCTATGTTGTCACATATAACAGCTTGTTCCAGTCTTATGTCATCAGTGATATACTAGGATTGAGACATCAGGCTCTCTCATATTTTACAGTTTAATGATAAATACATAGATACATATGTTTGTACATGAACAATTAGGTAAATGGAAGAATATGAAATAAACGATACAGCAATTCTAAGCATGTATTCTTGGCTTTAATATGATACCCAACTTATGTGGATACCATAATTTTGATGTAAAGCTATGAGTATTTACATAGCACAAGGTGTAAGATTTGAGCAATTGTGATTCTGAGAAAATCTATTTGAAAATTACCCTTGCTTTTAAATCAGAGCTATATCAGTATGACAGATAATTTGCTTTAAAATTATATCAAATAGTAATTTAGAGTTTTGTTTAACTTTAACATTTTATTTCTGGCCAGAAGATGTTTACACAATTTTGTGTAAATGTTGTACTTCTACTGGTCTGTAACTAAACTGGGTATTTATATTTTTTGTGAATTCAAAGCCTTTATTTTATGTAGAATAAAGATAAACAATTACACTTTATAGTATATTGTTATGAGTATCCTGATGATATGCACGAAACAAGATTCATATACATGTTTATTTTATTAACCTATTGAGAAGTAAGTACAAGATATCTCAGACTGGGGTCAATAAAGAATACGTCTGATATCAAAATCAAGTTATCAAGTTTAAGGGGAGGCGTCATGGCTCAGTGGATAAGACTTGGGTTTCTCGACCTAGAGGTCCGTGGTTTGAATCCACGCTGGGCCATGGCGGTTGTGTCCTTGGGTAAGGCACTTTATCCCCATTACCTTGTCCCTTGGATTGAACGTAAAGCCGGAGGTCCCGTTTTGAGACAGAAACACCTCAGCACGTAAAAGAACCCACGCACTTCATCAAAAAGAGAAGGGTGAAAACACGGTGTTGTGGTCACATATCCCTATGCAAAACTACCTGGGGGACAGGATGCCTGAGGGTAACAGTGATTAAGTTTGCTGTTCTAGTCCCTGTCATCTGAAATGATGACAAAGCAATAATAGTAATAATCACGTTAAGTATGTGTAAAAAAAAGGCAAACAAATAACTGTAGTTCATACTTGTCCCTGGAATCTATTTTAATATCACAAGTCTAGGTGAATGTAACATGATAATATAAACAAACCCTCTCTCTTCTCTGTATTTGCATTGATGTATAACATTCTGACATGATTTGTCATTTATATCAGGTCCATCCTTAAAGGTTGTCCCAAACTGGAGTGTCTGAAGTTAACGTCTTGTAGGGGACTACCACGAGGTACCAAACACTGGTATGAAGGGGAGAGCTTGAAGGAACTGAGAAGAGAATTGCTGCCCGATGATGATGGGGAGGCAGACATCATCAATAACCATGCATTATGAAGTAGAACTGAGAGTTGTATGTGATGTGGGCACAATGCAGTCATTATCAGGTATATTCTTAAAGGCTTCCCCTAAACTAGAGTGTCTAAAGTTAACGTCTTGTAGGGGACTGCCACGAGGAACGAACCACTGGTATGAAAGGAAGAGCTTAAAGGAACTGAGCAGAGAATTGCTGCCTGATGATTATGGGGAAGCAGACATCTTCAATAACCATGCATCATGAAGTAGAACTTTGTGCTGTATGTGATGTGGCTAGAAGACTTAGACACTACATCTAACTTTCAATTTCAAGCATTTTCCAGAAAATGTAACAGTGAGTTACTGTGTGAGTTTAATTTCATCTTCAAACAACAGTAACTTTTTATTTCTGTATCATGAGAAGAAGTGTTTTACAAAGGCCTTACACAAGTACACCCTTTCTAGAGAAAAATGTAATTTTGATTTCAGAAGTCAAAAAATAAGGATTACAGCTGTTTGAATTTGACACTAGACTCAAAAAGTTTCTCAATGTGGCACTGCCTGAAAGATTGGGTTCAGGATTTGCACGCCAAAAAACAGCAAAATGAATGAAATCAGCTTAAATCATGCACAATGAGAAAATAAGTATAACAAACACCTCTCATAGAACCTTTGGGTAGAATACGTAGTTTTGGTGAAAGTCTGGATGGTTAAACTTCAAAATTTGCAAAGCGACAGCCAGTGCACGGGCCTGTTCCGTTAATTCCAAATTTGTATGATTGGCTGGTAGCCGAAGGTCACGCAGAAATCAGCTGTTTGACCATATCAATGTATGTAGTCAGCCACTGACTGCTGTGCTCCGCTGGTCATGTGAACATCTACATAACTGAACCGTGTTCTGCAATTTGAGCAAAATTTAAACTCACGGAAAGAGCAATATTCTGGAAGCATATTCTTATTACTTTTTCTCATAATACAACAAAACAAGTTCATGACATGTGGATCTCGAACTTTTAACACACCATTTGTAAGTACTTAACTACCATTTGGTAATGATAATGAAATGAAGTAATGGTCTTGCACATCCTAAAACCCAGTCTTTAAGATTTAAGTAGTTAAAATTATCACTCATGTACACATTTTCAGGTGTGCAAAAATTCTCAAGTCAGAGACTCTTTATGATCATAAAAATCATGTTGGATAATCAGCTGTCAAAATTTAAAATTTCTACTTCTCTGATAATGCTTAATTATGGCTCAGCTGATAGTGATAGCAATAATTTGATATGAGGGTACTGGCTCTACATTCTTTGGTACACATGTGTATACCTCTGGCAAGAAATCAGACATGATACAGCTTCCTAACAAAAAAAAAATGATGATGCAATTTGTAGAACTTCTCATTACCACTTATTACCTGTAGACCACTATTAAAGATGCTTGAATTTGTACTTTGCTGTTGAATTTAAATTAGGGCTGAGTCATGACGGACATTTACCGTTTAAACGCCCGTCAGAGCGTGTGAACGTTTACAAATTTCCGTGTACGTGTAAACGATTTTTACCTTTTTTTCTATTCGAAACAAGACATCCAAAATCAAACTCCACAATTTCTTTTTAGGGTAATACGGAAGTAGATATTAGCGCTAACAATGTCTGACCCTACAAAATGAACATCCCGCGATCTTTTCTAATGTAATACGGAACTCAATATTAGCGCTAATGATTTGTGATCCTAAAAAACGAACTGCCGACCATCCTTTCTAGCGTAATACGGAACTTAATATTAGCGCTAATAATTTTTCATCCTGAAAAACGAACTCCTTGCGATCCTTTTTAGCGCAATACGGAACTTGATATTAGCACTAATAATGTCCGACCCTGAAAAAGTGAACTGACCGAACTCCCAACATTTCTTTTTGACATCGATTTTCCGACTTGACAAAATCGTTTAATCTGTAAACGCCTGTTTAGGAGCACCGTTTAAATGGAAATTTTATTAAATGGGATGACTCAGCCCTAATTTAAATCCACACAATTTATACTGGATACCTCTTTAAAGATTTTGCTATATTGTTTTTGATTGTGCAAATGAAGAACACAATCCCACACACATCATAACTGTTAAAACCGTTTTTATGCTGCACATGACTTTAGCTCAGGATAAGTCTTTTTGTACTGTCATTCTCGACAACCCATGTTCCGTGTGAGACCGGAGTAGTTGTCGTGGTAAGCTATCGCCCCCTCAGCTGTGCTTCCTGTGAGTGCAAAAATTGTTTATCAATATGTACATACGCTTCACGGGTCACTGAATTAGACCGAGCTAAAATCATGATACGTTTTATACTGATGTTAGCTCGGGCCTGATGCAGACCTGAACCAACTCCTAAAGCGGACTAACTTTAGCTCAGGCTAAATCATTTTCGACCATTTATACTGTGAGTTACCCCACTTCAGGTCCAGACCTGAAGTGCGGTAACTCCCAGTATAAATGGGGTATTAGAAAATGAATATATTTTGTTTTGTGAATAAGCTCAAAAGTCTTATATTGATGCTTTTTTCATGCATCGGTTTACGTGCATATTGCTTTGAATGCAATATTGTTATTTATCATTAGCATTGACGGATGCAAATAAAAAACATCTCCTTTTTCTTTTTATTGGGATTACCATAATTAAACCCTCTCATAGATTAGTTATATTGTATTAAATTATAGCTATAAACTACAAGTTTTGTACATTACCATTCTTCAAAATATACCTAGAAGGAAAACAAAAGTTATAGATAGACAATAGATATCATTTATCAAAACATATTTTTTGAAAGATTGTATTTGGTTTAATGTGGAATGTTTGTTTTTATCTTCATGTATACAAATTACAAACAGCATTGTGTAAATCTTGCAATTTAAAAGCAAATGTTTGTGTTAAGTGTAAATAAGAAATATGTTTCTAATTGTAGTAATACATGTATATGAAGTAATATACAGTATTTATGTACATGGACAAGTAATGTAGTCATTATTGACATTATACTGAGAAATGTTGTTACTGTTATTAAGTTTTGGGGTTACTAATGGTGAATAGCCCCCTCACCCCTGCCGCACTACAGTGTACCTTGATACACTACCACGATGGAGGGTGCAGTGCTTCAGTAAATTCAGTAAATCTTCTAGGGTAACCCTTTCAGTGAGGTGGCACTGTTTTTCCCCAGGAGCTTTTGTTTCTGTGACCTACAGGTTTTTTGGGAAACCCTGTAGGGGGATAGACCGATTTTCCTAAAGGGTCCAAAAGACCCATTACCAGAAAGGGTCTGGTAGGTCATGGACCCTACCAGAAATGGACTGTCAACGGAGAACACTTCTTTGATCGTATCACGACCGCCACTTCGTGATTATTATTATTATTATTATTATTATTTTATTCAGCAGTATTCAGATATATACTGATAAAAATAAAGAATTTGTTACAATTAGAGACATATTGCAATATAAATCTTGATATCAGATGCACCCGGGCATGCCGCCAGGGTTTGGAAAAAGTTAACCTAATAACTGTGGTCTGCAGACCTTCCTCCCCTTACCAGACCGGGTGCATCTCATATCAATTAAATTACACATGTGTAAAATATATAACATAGGTGAAAAAAAAAAAATAAATACATTCAATACATTAATACATACACAACCGGCAAGTACCATCGGCAAAATAATAATAATTTATGTAAAATCAGTAATATTAAAGAAGGTGCATTAAAACTAGCAAATGGTTGATGAATTTAAAAATAAATACATCACCTCAGATTAAGAATGTATCGATAATGAATGTAACAGATAATGTATAACAGATCATTACTATAGAACAACAGTATAAACTGACATTTAAAAAATAATTATTGCCATGTACTGTGAAAATTGGAACATTTGTGCTATTTCATCATGATTTTGTGTATAACATATATTTCAATTCAGAATGGAATAATTAATTTACCCCAAATCGACAATCGTGAGCGCATTAACACATGACCCACAACAATGATTTTGTATTTAATATATTTCAGTTCAGAATAAAAAATAGTTATGAATAATTTACCCCAAATCGACAATCGTAGGTTCATTAACAAATCCCCCCCCCCACGGCACAATAATTTTTATGATCTGCCCATTATTTGTAAATCTGGAGTACATTCAGAATAACATGAGATATATTGAACAGAATTTTTGAACCTCAAAATAAACAACATATTCAATCAGTTGTGATATTAAATTGTACACATTGTGAACAATAAGTATGTAAAATCAGTAATGATGTATTTAAAATGATTAATAATTGACAACAATAAAAATAAATCACTTCAAATGATCGCAAAGAGTGAGAAAATAATAATACAAACAAAGAGTAAGAAAGTAAAATACAAAAAAAAATACCTTAAAAAAACCAGTAAATTAACATTTTGGAATTAATTATTGTAGACCGCCAAACTTAAACATTTGTGTTATTTGTGTTATGGATTTTATACATTTTGAGTCAAGATATGATACACTACCACAAATCAACAACCGTGATCACAATAAGAAATTATACCCCCCCCCCCTGCCAATAATTTCAGGGAACTACCCATAAATGTAAGTTTCGATTTCACTCAAAATAGCATTGAACTATTTTTAACAAAATGTTAAACTTCAAAACTAAACAACACACTGAAGTTTGTGTGCATTTTAAATATACTGACCAGGTGTTTTTTCAAAGAGAGTGATATTGCTTACATAATGTAAGCAATATGCCAAATTTTGTATGACAAATTAATCTCAATTTACTGTGGTGGACAGTGGTGGACACACTTGAGATACAGTGATGGTGAAAGGAAAACATTTAATAAATGGGTCCTATATAAAAATTATGATGCCAGAACGTGCGCAGACTGGGAAAAATTAGATCACCGCTAATACGGTGCACATGATATCTTTAACTCTTTCCTCTAAAATTAATATTAGTTTGAAACGAAAATAACGCTAACTGTCCCCTGAAACATGTCCAATAACAGCATATCAATTTCATCAAATATTTATCATTGATCTTCCTCTGAGAATAGACTTTTACTTTTATCAAAAAAACTGTCATCCACTTTAACTGTAAATTTGCGGCGATCGTCATTCGATTAAAGAGGGAAATATGCACAGAATGTTTTTGATGCATCAGTGAAATATAAAGGCATATGAATTCATTAAAGAGCGATACATGTCCATGTGTAGTAGGATCCATGGATAGATCGAGGGTCTGATAGACCAATTATCAAACAGGATGCGATATACCAATTGTCCATGGTCCCTTTTTTTGTTAATCGGTCCGTCAGACCCTTTTTGATAATTGGCCTATCGGACCATTTGATAATCTGTCTATCAGATCATTGGTCTGTTAGACCCTCAATCTATTGGACCCATTCGATAGTCGGTTTATGGAATCCTCGGTCTATCAGAATGTAAGCACAGTTTTGTGTCTTATCTGAGGGACAAGTTAATGGGTATGTCATATTACCATATCTGAGAAGAATTTTTTTTTTGGGGGGAGGGGGTTGGGGGATTTGAACCATTTATCTCCCAAGAGAGTCAAAAGTCTCATTTACCCCAAGCTGCATTGATTCACCAGTTAAAGGCTGTGCATCTCATTTGCACTCCCCCCCCCCCAAAGAACAGGAAAAGATTATTCATGCCCTCGGGCTGTTGATGAAAACATGTCCGTGAAAATGTGGGGATCAGTGATTACCTAGAATTTGAAAAATGTGCTAAACATACAATGGCCATTAGTGTAAGTCCTATGCTGGGAGTTTTTGTCTCGCGAGACAAAAATTCAAATCAGAGTCTGACGGTTACTATAATTTCACTAACACTGGGTTTCTTGCTCCTGTACCTTGCTGAATATTCTCAGACAGTTATTTCTTTTACATGCCAGTGTGTTTGCACAATGTTAATTTTTAGCCACGCAAAAGAGACACCCTGCCTTTAAAGACGGTTTGATTTTGCTACATGTATAGCACACTTGGGCATCTTCTCAGCAAACTGGTGTGCCATCACTACCCCACTGAGGCTATACTTGGGTGAGCTGATGTGCCGCCAGCACACAAAATGTTCAGGAAAAAATAACATAAAGAGAGACATGACAGTAATGCCGAGTGCTGACATGAATTGGGAAAAACTTGAACTTTATAAATTTGAATAAGTTATGCTGCAACATTTCTAAATATGAGTGCTCTTCATAGATAGTAAGCACAAACTAACTTTTGTTATCCATTTTGTATGAAATCAGTGTGAACGGATGTATTTGTAACTGCGATATGTCTAATGAAATACTGTAAATTAGAAGTAACTTTCCATCTGAACTGAATGATTGGCCTTTTTACAAAACTATAAATAAACGTAGATTACCATTTACAAGTCAACTACTTCTGATTCTGTTAATGAGCTGCAATAACATTCAAATTCTCACACTATGTAAGCTAATTATGGAGAAATACCAGATATTGTGAATGTGAGACTGTATCATCAGGTGCTAGTTGCTGTGGTGCTAAACTTTGCTAAAGGTTAACGTTGAACACGACATGACTCTAACCCTAATCCTTACCCTAAACCTGACCCTAATCCTCACCCTTACTGGAACCAGAAACCCAATACAGTGGAACCTTATTATAAAGAGGATCTAAAAACCATTACAATTACCGTGTTATATCAGGTTTCTCACTATATCAGGGTCCAAAAACAAAGAAATATAAAGAGTTGGGACATGCAAAATCACCTTGTTATAACAGGATTTTGTTTTATCCGACCTCTTTATATCGAGGTCACTGTAATAACCCTAACTCCGACTCTTTGTCTTTAGAAATATCATTGTCGTACCGATTGTCACTGGAGTTTATATCATCAGTTGAGAATGAAAAGTATTAAATGTGTAAATGTATAAATGTTTTAACCATGCTTAATACATCCACTTTCAAAAATAACCCAAAGCTAGGATTTCAACAAGTTGTCAAAGCGACCCCACATTAACATTTTACATGAACAAAAGCACCCAAGGCAAGGATACTTTGCCAGGTAAACCCCAAATGAGGATTGTATACTAACAATAGCACCCCAAGTGCGAATTCATCCAAAATACCCCCCCCCCCCCATTCCCCCAAATCAGGTTTTTTGATATGCTAAAGGTGGATCCGCGCAGATCCGTGTTTTGCTTTTAAAAACTACCCCATCTCCGCGTTCTTGTGTACACACATGGATACAACATTTATACATGAGTGGCCCCCTGGTGTATTCCCATATTAAATCTTTGTTACGAATATTTTCTGTACAGACAGAAAATACAGTGTACTCTTGTTAATAAGAACACTGACATAACAAAATCTTGTAACAATGTATTTTTTTCTGGTCCTAAGTGTCAAAATTCCTCTGTCTCATTGTTTTTGAATCTTGATTTAACAAAATTTTCTTATAACAAGTAATTTTGCCATTCCCGAGCAGTTTGTTTTGACGAGAGTCTACTGTACGCACTAAAAATGTAGAATTTTCATATAATATGGATGTCCTGATATTGAACTAATACAGAGGTGAGTTAACAATTAAAGCTTTATAGAACAGAGCTCCTGGTAAATATTGCAAACACTTGGATCATAATCGGTAGGTTATTTACATTAAGCCGTTCGTGATATTTTGTAATCTGTAATGTGAGCACTTTGCCAACATTTGTCATTAGTTTAGTGTGAAGTGTAAGTACATGTACAAGAAAGTGAATGTTCACTTGTACACTTTATAACATGATCTCAGATAAATAATAAACTATTTGATATTTTGTACCTTTCATTCAATAAATTTTAATGGACAAGATGCTGTATGCTACTTCCAATTTAAATGTTACAGTTGTGGTTTTTTAGCTCACCTGAGCCAAAGGCTCAAGTGAGCTATTGCGATCGCTTTTCGTCCGTCGTGCGTCGTGTGTCGTGCGTAAACTTTTACACATTTTCAGCTTCTTCTTCAAAATGCATGATT
Source organism: Eucidaris tribuloides (assembly GCA_001188425.1). Taxonomy (NCBI): domain Eukaryota; kingdom Metazoa; phylum Echinodermata; class Echinoidea; order Cidaroida; family Cidaridae; genus Eucidaris; species Eucidaris tribuloides. Next base: position 22,018 of record JZLH01S0631118.1, on the reverse strand, counting down.
GGATTTGGCCCAAACTTGGCAGAAATGGTCCTTAGGGGGTGGGGATTCAAGGGTCCTCAAATAGTACACCTGGCCCCCCCCCCCCTAGGGGCCCAGGGGCAGGGCCCTAAAGGGCCAAAAGTAGGTAGTTTTCAAACATCTTCTTCTCTAGATCCAGAAATAGTATAGTTAAGTCACTTTGTGTGTAGATACCTCTATATGTGCTGTATTAATGTTCCTCATGACAATGCCCAGGGTGACCCCAGCAAGAGGCCCCAGCGGGCACGACTCACCTGGTCTCGCAATTCTATGTGCCATATAAAAAACATCAGTACATATAGTTTTGCCCTTGAACCTCAACTCTATCATGCACAACATAGCAAATAACATGTTGAAAAACATTTGCCTCTCCCTTGCCATTAGCTATTTTGCACAAGTTAAATTAAATTCTAACATGTTTTATATAAAACAGCACCCCTCAATTCTTAACATTTGACCTTTGACCTATTATGTGACTCCCCCAATATTAACATTGAGTCACTTATACATGTAAATTACCCTTCAGTAGTTCACAAATGGCCCAATACAACCAAAGAAGAAAACTTAGGTATATTCTATCATTATTCTTGACCTATCCATAATATGTGACCCCCTTATACCCCCAAATAACATTTGAGGTCCCCCCTGTATGCACCCTCTACAACCCAAGTTGGTACAAATGACTTGTGGTTTAGAATTACATCCTAGTTTTGGCCCTTATTGGCTCCACCCTGGGACCCCCAAGGTCCACTCTTTCTTGTCACCATCAAAACTTATTATCCACACATAACCATGAGGATTATTCCAACCCAATTTGATTAATTAAATTATAGTCGAATGTACATTATTCATAGGGCTACAAACTTTCAAACCCTTAGGGAATGGGTCCACCTGTCGGCATTGTCCATAAGCATAATCACAAGCTACTATTAGAGGATCTACCACACAAAGTGACTTTAATATACTATTACTCTTGGAATTCTAGAGAAGATAAGAGTTTAAAACTACTCTTTTTTGGCTTTTTAGGCCCGTGTGCTGGGCACTTTAGGGGGGGACGTGGGGCCAGCGTTACCTATTTGAGACGAATCACTGCATAAGGAAATTCTGCTTTTGGCCAAATCAATCCATGATTGAAGAAGAGCTTTTGAAAAGTGTAATAAGTCGACAACGACGAGTACCGGACGAAAAGACCACGCATTCCCCACTGAGCTGGGCTCCAAGGGTGAGCTAAAAACTAAAAGTAACTTATAAATGGATAGATAGCAGCATGTGAATGTAATTGAATGTAAAGGACCATAATTATCAAAT
>JZLH01S0631088.1:0-27908 GCA_001188425.1 Eucidaris tribuloides | reverse complement strand
GATGAGGAAACACAGAATGATACACAGTAAGTGGGCAGGCACAGGTCCACAATTCTATATTTTAGTCAGATGTTTTTGTTTTTTGTTTTCAAATGGTTGGGAGAATTTGGGGGGTCGGGGCGGGGAGTGGTGGTTCTGGGGTACGTGCAGGCAGACAGTGCCTGAGGTACACTATGAAGGAATCCCATAAATTGCACTGATAAATGTGAAAGAAGGGGGGGGCGGAGGAGGGTTGGAACATACCTAGACATTAAACAGAAGAGGGATTCTTAACAACAAAGTACACTAAAATTGCCCTGACACCCCCCCCCCCCCCTTGTAGCAAGATATATTTCTGGCGACAGCCACCGCTCTAGTATACCTGGCAACTGTTCCTATTAAACTATAAAAATTCTATTTTGGGGAAAAAGAGCCATCTTGACCATTTGCTTCCTGTTTTTGCTACAAATGTTGTTGTAGTAATGTATAGGAAATTAAAAATGTTACATTTTGTTTTTCTTGAGAATTCTTCCATTTCCTTTTGGTACTACAGTTATCTTTTTTTTTGGGGGGGCGCGGTCGAGGGGGAAGGGGGAGCGTCTTGGGCACTTGGCAACGCGAGGTAATTGTGCAATGGACATGTACACTCCCCCCCCCTCCCATCGGGTATGTGTATACCCCTGAAAGAATGCTTGTCCAAACTTGTTGCCCATTGCCCATGGTCATTGCAATTACATCAGTACAGTTAGACCATTTCATTAAATGCATTCAAATTTTGTGTAAGCTTTCTCAGACAAGTACATTGTATTCTGGGGCCAAACACCATTAGCCTTGCGCTATATGTCAAGAACATGCTGGGCAAACTTGTGGCTTAATGTAGCAACAAGTAACACAGAAAATAAGCTTGACACAAGCACATTTCTTGAAATGATTAAATATATTCTGCTTCCTCTATATTTACAGATTAGTCACAGTGTGGTGTATTTGATATGTGCGCTTAGCTAAAAAAATAGAGAAACATAATCCACAATACCTGGTAACAGACTGGTTACTAATGTATTGAAATTCATGATTTTTCAACCTTTGGGGGCCAGGGGTAACATCGCCATAGATATATTCCTGTAAAATCTATTTCTTTGTAAGTAAAGTTTTATACAATGGTATCCATGCACTATGAATATATTTAATTAGTTTGTTGATACAGTTATCGGCAAAGCCTCAGGTGAGCTTTCACATTATTAATGGTCGTCATTTTCTTGAAATGTATGCATAAATTGACATTAAAAGCTGGCTATTACTTATTATTATGCTACCAATTATTTATTTTGACCCATTTGGTTTTTAATGAAATGTCAGGGGTGGGGGGATACCTATGTATCTTTTCCACACCTATTCAATTTTCACACCCTTCAAAGATATTATAACTTGTACTTGTATCTAACAATTTTGTGTGGTATTACATTGTACATGTGTCTTCTATCTCTGTAAACCGTCTTCAAGTATTTCAGGTCATGTATTATAATTGACTGCTTTCTGGTATCCCCAAAGTCTGATATTTTTTACCCTTAGTGTAATAATACCATGTAACATTCTTTCCTACAGTTTACCCTCTTGGAGACTAAGAAAGATACATCTCGGGCTCGGTTCTATGGAGAATGTGTGTTATATTAAAATCAAATCATATCCAATGGGTTAAAGACAGGGTATCCTTGTTTTTTTTTTTTGGCAGATCTGCAGGAATACAACAAAATATCAGTTTAGCCCATACCAGCTACTTGTAAAGACCATATGTGTGTATTTGAAGATCAACTAGAATTTGAATATTGCCCAAAACACTAACTTTAAAACAATGCTACATTATTAACAGTCATACAGGGCAGTGGTCTTAAGGTAGACTTATAATTTTTGTATGGGCTCTAAGTCAATTCAGAATGTAATAGTCAATATATTTCCAACAACATTGAGTTTATAGTTCATACTATGCTTATGCCAGAGGTTCATAAATTGTATACCAGTATACAATGTAATACACAGTGTCAACTTTTAGACATATGCAAAAGGGAACCACTAACTTTAACCTATTGACCTTCAACCTCCAACAATTAGATCCAGGTCAGCTGATCTGTCTGCCTCACACTCAGAGTGAGTTTTCTTTCTTGATGTAACCATTAAATATCACCCAACCTACCTGCTGCCCTCTATGTTCCTTTCCATACATTTCTTCGCATCCAATATTTTGCCCAAAATAACAACTAACCTGCTTGTGTACAGTGTCCACTTGAACATCTTTAATGTGTAACAAATCCAGGAAATGATGTACGGTTACCACTATGATTTGTTTGTTTTATTTCATTAACATTCCCCAACATTTGTTATTTCAATTTTAAAGTGCACTATTACAGCCACATTATTTTTATATTCCCAGTTTCTTCTTCAAAGAAATCGCAAAGTTGGGATCTGAGTGCTCAGAACAATTGTTAAGACCCCAAATCAGTGATTATGATAACAAATAAAAATATATTACACAGTATGAAATACTAGTACGAAATATTCAACTCTATAACATAATGATGCAGGTGAATTGATGATCACATCTGCAATTAGCAAATAATTTTGTACCCATTTTGGGGGTTCTGGTAATGCATAGTATCAGTTTTACCATTTTCATACTGATTCTTGAGAAAGAAAGGGTACATTATGAACATAGACAAAAATGATAACCACCATATTAGTCCCGCACCTTAAGTTTGGTGTATGTTGCTTGCACCCTTTTCTCAGATGGCATACTTTGTACATTGTTCATAGTTGGTCAAATTACTGAAAAAGTAATCTGGTACTGCAGCTTTTATTTGCTTACCACCCCCCACAGTTCCTATGCATGAAATAAATTATTTTCAAATGCAAAAAGTGATTGCAAAGTGGCTGTGTCTCCAAATTTTACCATCCCTGTTTGAACAAATAATTTTGTGGAGTGTAGTTTATGTGAACTTCTGCTTATTTATTGCAATAAAGAAATAAGAATTCCAGTCATCCAGCTGCTTTTGGCTCAGGACTGGCGACCCCTCTGGATATTCTTTATCAGTTATGAAATGCATGATTGCTTTGCAGCAAGTCCATTGATTTATCTGCCTGTCAGCCACTCCCATGACCACAATCTTTTTTTTTTTTTTGTACAAAACTATAGATTTAATAATAGTTCTACTTTCTTTAGAAATTCACACATTCAGATCACATTTCCCATCTACATGCACAAGTCTGGTTTGTGATTCCTATTCTTACTGATACTATCTTTTCAGACTCAAAATCTTGTTTACATGTGTTTACATTGAAACTCAAAACCCGCTTTATATCTTTAAAATGTTTACTAAATCACAGTCGTTGCACAATCATAGAATGCGCAGTGCGGAAAACGTTGGTTTAATTTTACCCAAAATAAAAACCCAAATGGGAAAACAAAGTTACTCATACGAAGGTGTGGCACTTTGGAACGGTTTGCCAAACCATATAAGGAATGCGCCTTCAAGTTTATCATTTTCTCTTTTGTTTTGGCGCCATATTCGTTCAAACCTCTTATAAGATGGTCCATTTTGTTTTGCTTAATTGATTGAACATATGTTTTATTTAAAAATCATGCTCGTTGTTTATAATGTTTGTCAGTTTATTCTTTGTATTTTGTTGTAGGGCCCCCACAGAAAACAGTGCTCAACCACTGATGGAGCTACCCTACTGAAAAAAGACATAATAAATAAATAAATAAATAAATAAATGTACATGTAATTTGTTAGCCATAAATTTACTTCCATCAGGGTTTGTATGGGCAGGGAATTTCTGGAAAGTTGAGGAATTGTGAAAATGTGTAAGTGTACAAACCCTGTTCCATTCTTCATTGGCAAAGTCGACATCCTCACTCTGTCATTCTGTTTACTTTCTCATTGCAGTTCCCATTGCTTCAATCAATTGGTTTTCACATTACATATTCTGCATTTATTGTTCCCTAGAGAAACATGCAATGACTACCTAATTCCTTGTTTAATATTTGTGAGCCTGTAGCCTTTTGTCATTCATAAAAAGCTTAAACAAAAGCTGTGCATACTGCATTCACCTCTCAGCATTAACTGTATGTGAAGTTGTACATTATCATTTCATAATATTAACATATTCATCAGTGTTGTTGTCGAGTCACCATCTTCCGAGGTCAAGTCCGAGTCACTACCTTCCGAGGCCGAGGCCAAGTCCGAGTCCGAGTCACTACCTTGCGAGGCCGAGTCCGAGTCACCAACTTACGAATAATGCAAGATTTTAGGGCAAAATTTAAACCTTTAAAATTACTTTGTAATCTTACAATCAATTCAACACAATCTTTCAACCATTCAACCATTCATTAAAATCAACCAAATACTGAAATTTATCAATTTGGGAAAAATTAAAACAAAATAAAGCAAAAGCTCTTGACTTAAGGTAAACAATATTTGATGTAATTGTAAATGACTTAATGCCTTCAGAACATTCAGCTAATAAATGGGTATTGACTTTCACCGTGCCTGTCTTGTTGCAGTATAGAGCAGCGACATCATAGAGAAACATTGACCCATATGAATAATAATTATGTGAAACTTACAAGCTAGGTAAAATAAAGTCATATCGATCAGAAGTGAATTTACTTAACTTTAAGTTATATTAGGATTTCCATAATTCTTTTTAGCATAGGGTCTATTCGTTGAAAATATTTCAAAATCCATGTCCAAACAAATCAAACAGGGTTTATTCTTAGGTTCACCAGATTATATAAGACCTTGTGGCCTCGACCCGGCCTCGACCCAAATCTCCGAGGCTGCATGGTACAAGGCCGAGGCCGAGTCCGAGTCACGGGATTACGAGGCTGAGGACTGGCAAAGTCGGCCTCGAGTCCTCCATCCCTGATATTCATTTTGTTTAAATCCAAGTCAATATTCCTTTTGCTTCAAATATTTTATATTTTTTGCTTTTCTTCAGCTGTGTTGATCCAATTTTGTTACCTCTTACATTCTTTATATGTAATTCAATTTACATGTATTCTGCAATTTCATGTCCAAAATTACATTTGATATTGCTCAAATATGTAAAATTTGATATATAAATTGTATGTGCTTTATAATTAACTATTCAATGCATCTTTAAACTGGTCAACTTTTTATTGATAGTTGAATCATAAAGTTAGTTTGGTAATTGAAAAACAGCTTTAAGCTATTAAGTCTTCCTGTCGTGTTTTAGCTGAAAAACACCATACACATATAAATTTTACATAATAGGTTAGGTTATTATTTATTAATGCATTTTTTTTACCCATGCAGATTCCTTCCCTTGTAAAGTCCAGATCTTCTTTACACTTTCTCTTTTATTCTGCCTAAAAAGAACTTACAGGAAACTCACTTAAAACATACATTAACAACAAAAAAATGTAAATTGATTTCCTTTCTTGATCTAAAAAAGTTTACAAGTTAATTGATGCTTTGTTATTTGTATACTTTGAGAAACATTTTTGTTGTCAGTCATACACTTTGACCACCCCTCTGATTGCATTAAAGAGCCCTGACATACCTGTCAATCACAAACTTTGACCGCACCCCTGTGATTGTATTGCAGAGCCCCGACATACATGTAATGTACTTAATATCAATCACACACTTTGACCACACCCCCTCCGATTGCATTGCAGAGCCCTAACATACCTGTCAATCATACATGGTAACCACACCCCTCTCCTTGCAATGAGAGCCATATCTGTCAGTCACACACTTTGACCACACTCCTCTCCTGGCAGTGGAGAACCCTTATCTGTCAATCATACATGTTAACCACACCCCCTGTAATTGTATTGCAGAGCCCTGACATACCTGTATCCCAATGGAGCTACCTTGAATGTTGCCAAGCCTGCCACAGCCATCCTGTCAACGGGCACAGTGTGTTTCCCTCTCAACAGGCCAGTGTGTGCCCTGCATTCATCAAAGGTAACTTTTGTATTTAATTCTTCCATCTGAACACAGCCTATGCAGACATAAAAATCTTACTCTTATTTAATTCAAATCAAGCTTCCATAATGTTAAACATTGCCTTTAATAGTTCTATTCCTGAGTTGAATACAGCGATTCATTCTTTATCTTGTGTTAAGATTCATACAGTCCATGTAACAGACTTCAGATCATGGGTCAGGGGATTTGAAACTGCATTTCCCAGATGCAAAAAAGTGAGGGAAATTTACAAATTTCTTATGGAAAGTGAGGGGAAATTACTTGTTCAAGATATTTTTGTAATGACCCTTGATTAGGAGCTTTGTACATGCTTCAAAAATGTAAAAAATGGTCAAGGTTTGTGCTCATGGAAAGACAGAGACTTTTGAAAATGTGTAAGTGTACAAACCTTGTCAGATACTCTTACCCCTTTATCTGTACATGTATGTCTACCTGTTCATGTAAATGTATTTTCTGTTTCCTCATCATGTTTAGTACACCAAAGGCAAGTTGGCTGTGCTCGGTTCAGTCCATATGTTTTCCGACCAATACCTTGATAAAGAGGAGAACACCAAGATCATGGAGGTTTTGATACAGTGGTTAACCACAGATGAGGTGGTACTCAATGCAATAGATGCCGAGGATCCAGAGGTGAGAATGAGGTGGTGTGATGATGATGATGATGATAGTGGTGGTAGTGATGATGGTGGGGCTTGTGGTGGTGAGTAAGATGATGATAGTGGGGCTTGTGGTGGTGGGTTTAGATGATAATGGTGATGATGTTGGTGATGATGGTGATGGTGGTGGTGATGATGATGGTGGTGATGGTGATGATGATGGTGGTGATGATGGTGGTGGTGATGGTGGTGATGGTGATGATGGTGGTGGTGATGATGGTGATGGTGATGGTGATGATGATGGTGATGGTGGTGGTGGTGATGATGGTGGTGATGAGGTGGTGGTGATGATGATGGTCATGGTAATGGTGCATGATGGATGATGTGTGATAGTTACCGCTTGGGTGGTGGGGAGGTGACGTGGAGGTAGAGGTAAGTCTTTTTTTCCTTAAAGTGTGGTAAGGCACCCCAAAATTTCAACCAAGTTTATAGCCAGTGGAGTATGGGGGTGGGGGGGGAATGATGATGGTCATGCGCTTAATGGTGATGATGATACTGTGTTGATAGTTACCCTGGGTGGTGGGGAGAGGTGAGTGGATGTAGAGGTAAGTTATATTTTCTATAAAGCTGTGGTAAGGCACCCAAAAATGTTCAACCAAGTTATAGCCAGTGGAGATGGAGAGGGTGGGGGGGGGGGGAATTGTCTGGCAGACAACAGACCGTTCTCCCCCCCCCCCCCCCCCCCCCCCCCCCCCCCCCCCCCCCCCCCCCCCCCCCCCGGACAAAAGAATTTTACTAGATCGCCGCCATGTTATATAGCCACTTGAAACCTAGGATTATGAGCGGTCAACACTGAGCTTACATTTTTTGAATGTATCCAAATTTTGACATATCTTTACAGAAAATTAACTACATTTGAATCATCACACAGTCAATTAGCAGGTATTAGCACTGAAACCCTAGATATGAGTCTCAAACTGGATACATTTTTGAATGTTATCCATATTTTTGACCGCCTTTATATACAAGAAAATTAACTACATTTGAATCATCAAAATGTCAATTAGCAGTAGAACTATACTGTATTTGTAGCTACAACCGTGTTTGACAAAAGGATCTGAGATATAAACCCCTAAATATTGATAATTTTAGGGCAATTAATTTTGAAATCTAGACTTGATTACATGCTAATAATGATATTATTCTCCTCCTGTTTTCAGATCTCAGATTACAACTTCTTACCAGACACAGCCAAGCTGGCCGACAAACTGAGGACATGTCTACAGGAGAACGAGGACACACCCAGAGACTTCAACACCTTGTTTGATGGCACACTGTACAAGCTAGATACGCAAGTTGTGCCCAAGGTCATAAGGTGAGCCATGACCTCTGACCCTTGAATCTACCTGAACTGGGACATGGGGGGATTGAGGGTGAATTCAACCCTTTGTGTATGAAATGAGGACACCCCAGAGACTTCAATACCCTGTTTCATGGCACGCTGTACAAGCTAGATGTGCAAGTTGTGCCCAAGGTCATGAGGTAAGCCATGACCTCTGACCCTTGACCCTACGTCAACCAAGAGTTGGGGGGGGGGGTTGAGGGTCAGTGTAACTCCTCTTGTACAAAACCTAGACACACCCAGAGACTTGAACACCCTATTTGATGGCACACTATGCAAGCTAGACACCCAAGTTGTGCCCAAGGTCATACAATTAGCCTTGACCTCTGACCCTTAAGCCTACAGGGACTGAGACATGGGGGGGGGGGGTCAATTTAACCTGTTGCCTATGGGAAACGGATGTGGCCTGTGTTAACTCTATGGGATTTTCAGAATCTTGGAGGCAATGGGTTAACCTCTCTTGTATGAAATGAAGACAGCCCGGATATTTCAGTGACCTGTTTGATGGCACATTGTGCTAGACACTCAAATTGTTACCAAAGACGGGTGAACCCTGACCTCTGACCCTTAACGTTACATCGACCGGGAGAGTGGTTGGGGGTAGAGTTGAAGGTCAATTTAATCCCTCTTGTATGAACTCTCCACTGATTTCAAACGCAGATTTTCACTAAGTTTGAATTTTAGCTCATCCGGCCCGATTGGTCTTGGGTTGACTGTGCATGCGCACACGATTCAGAATTATTTTTGCTATGACATACTTAAACAATAGGAACAGAAAGTTTAATTTTTATTCCCCCAAAACTGAAACTTTGTGGCCAAAACCAATAACGAGTTAGTCCGCAATGTCTGACTCATCAGAAAAATTGATAGATTTGCCAATGTGGCATTTTGAATTTTTTTTTTTTTCAAAACAAACAGAAGACACTGCTTTTAAACTGCTCTGAAACACTGATTTTTTGTCTGCCAGGCCATTGCATGTTAAGTTGTATTTTTCAATTCATGAAAACTCCAAAACATAATTCTGAAGTGCAATCTACTTTGAAAAATATCAGAAATAAAACAAATTTGTACACATAAGAAGTGTAAGAAATTAGCAAAACATGAAATGAAAGAGTTTATCAAATCAAGTTTGTGTTTCGTGTGGTTTTGGTCACTCGGTCAGTCTTGTCTTGCAGTAATTGATTTGATTAATATTAGTAATCATTTCATTATTTGTGCAGGGCCTATGATTCACTCAGTTGCAAACATGAACCACTAGTCTTGATTCAGCCTCAGTTTGAAGTACCTCTCCCTCCACTGCAACCTGCGGTAAGTCATTACAGCAATTTTACTTTGAATGGGGATAATTTTCCACAATCTAGACACGGGTCCTATGGGTCAGATGATTTCTGGAAAGTCAGGGAATTTGGAAATACGTTTTCCGAAGCAAGAAGTAAAAAAAAAATCAGGGAATTCAATCACTTCATCAATTTCTTCTGAAAAGTCAGGAAAAATTATTTTTTGAAGATATCTGTAAAGTGACCCGTGATTGGGAGCTTGCTCGCAATGCAATAATATATTTTTACATGCTTTAAAAATGTCAAAACGGTCATGGAGATTTACAGTTTTCTGCTCTGGAAAGTTGGAAAATTTTGAAAATGTGCTCAAAAGTGTTCAAGCCCTGTCTAGAATGTTTCAAATCTGGGAATAGGTAATGCAAGTGGAATGTCGGGAAGTAGCACATAATGGGCAAGTTTCATTTAAAGTGTGTGTTTGTGTATGTGTGTTCGGGGGGGGGGGGGTACGTCGTATTCTAACAATTTTCATAACCAGCATGCATTTAAAGTTATAGTAGACCTATATATCATTTACAGCTAACAATGGCTGCTTTACAGAAATCAGCCCTGATTTTAATGCTTGAGTACTATTTCTTAATTTTTTTTATTTATTTGTCCATCGATTTCAGGTCTTTCCTCCAGCCTTTAGAGAGTTACCACCTCCATCATTGGACTTGTTTGATCTGGACGAATCTTTCTCCTCTGAGAAGGCCCGGTTAGCACAGATAACAAACAAATGTAAGAACCTGTAATTGTCATTATTGTAACTGGGTCCGAGCCAAAAATAGTAAACCTAGAAGCTAAATTTTCAAATTGAAATTTATGTGGACACTTGTATATCATATGAAAGCAGAGAATCTGTAGTTTATGGAAAAGTACGAGTCCTGTTATGATCACGTTCCAATTTCTCGTAAAATTGCATTTGAAATGAGAAGAGCGCCCTCATAGCGCGACGGGACGGAAATAATATAATTCGATATAACAGAAAAACCAAGAATGTTTTGAAGATTTATGTTTACAGATGGAATGCCCTATGAAATAGTATTTATTCAATAATATTGGTATTGGTATGTGTTTTGCATATTTGGGTTAAAAATCAACTTTTTGAGTGCAATAATTTTAGATTTTTTTGTAGTAAAATGGAGTTTATCTGTTAAGCTCCTCTCAGCTATCAATGAATTAGTGTCTTAACATTCCTGTGCCATCAAAATTATATTTTTCTCAATTTTAGGAAAAATGTGTATTTTTAACCTTTTTTCCGTCCCGTCGCGTTTTGGGGTTTTAGCTCTATTTGAGAAGGTGGAATTTGATGTGATTTCCTGATGTAACAAAGAATGAGAATAGACAAAATGAAAAATGTCCATTAACTTATCAACTTGACACCAAAACAATAACTCCACAGCAAATTAAAGGCCGACAACCAGTCCATTGCCATGGTAACAGTACAATAATTTACCATGTTTGGTAGAAATATTGAGAAATTATGTCTTTTTGTTGCAGTTCTAGTTCTGTTAATGGGTTATATTTTTTATGTTCCATGTTGTTTGATAGATATGAGTCAAAACATTACTTACACACAATAAACAAAAATTAAAACCTATTTGTTTTGTTTCTTTTTAAAAAAAATGTTGATGAAATGTCAAATTCCGTCCCATCGCGTATTGCTGATCAGTACAGTTTAGCACCACAAACAGCACCCTTTCAGTCAGAGCTATAGGAGTAAAAAAAAATATTTTGCAATAATGTAATTTGCTAGGCAGGGATTTTCTGCAATTTGTGAGAGAAGTGCTACAAATAAGGAAGAGCGAAGCAAGTATGAATTAAGATTTTGGTCTTGACCTACATGCCATCTACAGTGCACTCATCCTTCGGATCGACATGCGTCAAGACAACTGTATGCATCATGCACATCCGGTGCAGCACACAACAACATCTGGCACATTAATTAAATTTATAATCTCTGAAGAAGGCCGAAAATTTAGGTATGGTAGAAAATCTGCGTTGAAAGTTTGTTTTACATCGTGATTAATTCCATGACTTGTTTGTCGTTATCAGGTACGGATGATGATCTTGAGTACTACGTCCGTGAGTGTGGAGACATCTTGGGCATCACAACAAAACTCCCCGCTGACTCCAGGGATGCTAAACACATATTGGAACATGTTCTTGCACAGGTGGTAGAATTCAAGAAACTCAATCAGGTAGGCATTGCTAGCTGTTGATGATGTAATTTTACAACTAATTAATTAACTTACTAATTTACTAATTAATCAGTTGAATGAATGAATAAAGAAGGAAAGAATTAGTCAAATTAATATTTAAATACATATATGAAAATAATTAGATAAATAAGTAAAATGAAATAACTGACCAACTAACTACCTAACTAACTCAGTCAATCAATCAACCAATCAATCAATCAATCAATCAATCAATCAATCAATCAATCAATCAATCAATCAATCAATCAATCAATCAACAATCAATCAATCAATCAATCAATCAATCAATCAATCAATCAATCAATCAATCAATCAATCAATCAATCAATCAATCAATCAATCAATCAATCAATCAATCAATTTATCAGTTTATTAATAAATGAATTAAATATGTAACGGAAATAAAGTATAACTGCTATTTTCAACCCATTCTGCATTTTCAATAGACTGTGACCCTCAGAAGTAATATTTTAGATAGATGTAACAGAACACGGTTTCTATCTTAGCATGTTATTTTAAGTAAATGCAGAAAATCAGAGATATCTGTAAAATCTTCTCTTAAATATTAATGGGGGTGAGGATTAGAAAGGTTATGCTCTATTTGATTTCAGTTAACCGTGCCATGCTGTCACCAAGTGTAGCCTGGTGGTAGTGTCACTGCCCTGGAAAGCATTAGGCTACATATTTAAGTCCAATTGGGTCATCCTCATTTCTTATCTTGTAAGTAGTTGAATCCGCTCTGACTTTATCCAAGTGTAAATGTGTAAAAATATGGTAAAACAATGTGATTGCAAAATGTTTAGTAGAACAAAGTTTTTTAAATATCTTATCTTTTAACACATACAAATGAGACATTCGATGAACAAGTCGGACAGTAAATTGAGCTTACGCGGAGTGATGTCAGTACTATGGTGCATTCAATGTCAGACTAGTCATTATATGTGATAGGGAGAATGAAAAGTTTCAAATTTTGTGCTACTTCTAAAAAAAAGAATCATAACACCAATGTTTTTCCTACTGTACAGCTGTGATTTCAAGCTTTCATTCCTGTTTTATTCTTTTTCAGGAGGATGGTGATGATGAAGTCATGTGAAACGGTTGCAATGTCATCATTGGATGCTGCTGTTTTCTTCCTGCATGGGTGGAGTATAGAGAGCAGAAGTGACGATGTCAAACTGGTTCGGAAATATATGGGGATTTTAGCAAAACAATAACTCAGTGCAACCTTAGCTGTCATATAACCAGCTGTGACATGCTGCACCTGGTTACGCCACTTTTCATACATGTTTCTTAACCAGAGTGATGTCACACTTCGGCACTCAATATTCGTAATTGTGCATGACCTTGTAATGATGAAGTACACTGCCCCATAACCCCACCCCCCCCAACCCCCACCAACCAAAGAACATCCACTTTGATTTTAGTCTTATCCTAATTAATGATATCCAGTGGCCGAGACCAATACGTACAAAACTGTACCTTCATAATTCTTATTTAAACACTATATGGTGATTTAACCTGCAAAAGGTATTGTTGCCTATGTCCCTAAAACATGCAGTTAGAGAAGATTTGGTGTATTTTATCGTCTGTTTGAGGTTTTATGTTACTTAGTAACAGTTTCTTTACATTGTCCAATCAGAGATTGTTTGTTGTAGTAGGTACCATATGTGGTAGCATTTTCAATACACCAATTTCTAATCGTACAATATGTCTGCACATTACAATTTCTGCTAGCTTTCAAAGGTGACGTCAAAATTGATGCCTAATTTAATGATATGCTCTGCCTCAGATTGAAGTTTGCATGACCTGCAAAGTTCAATCTGATATCTAACATTAATCCAAATTCACGCTATGTTTGATTTGTTTAAGCATCATCACTTACCCCCCCCCCCCCAAAAAAAGAAGTTTGGTTGTACTCGACCAACCGACCTGATGCAATGGGGCCGAATCTTTTCCTTTTTTTAAAAATCCATAACCAAAAACACTTCAAAACTTATATCGAAAAAGTTGAAAAAAATATGCTGGAAACAAATCTGACCAACCCACCCTATTTTGTAAAAATGGATTTTGAAGTACAACCAAAACTTTTTTTTTTTGGGGGGGGGGCATAATGTATCAGTTTTATGGCAATCTGTGACTATCAATGAAATTTTGGGCTCTTACTACAACAAGATCGACCATAACTTTGATGTAGAGTAATAATACACATTCACCTGATTAGAACAGCTTGATCCCATGCCTTCAAAGTGAATTCAAGCGAGGAATTAAAGACACACCAGTGCTCTCGTACATTGGTTTACAATGACTGTCAGATAATGTAATAGAATGTGAAGTTTTCATGTAGATGAAATACATAAATTGTACTATTATTTGTATAATTGTATATTTGTGGAAGAAAGCACTTCATATAGAAGAATGTACATACTTGTACATGATTATTGTGATGATGAATTTTAAAATAAGTTATATCCTATAAAGTATGTAGTCATGAGCAATGTCATTCACCTTCTAGTTATATAGCTTTTTCCCTTTAAGCAGCGTTTGTAAAACTTTGTGTGATTGCAGTCGCAACATAATCAGAACTGAGCCATTTTTTGTTCCCTTTATTTTCTGAATTATTATTCATTGTGTTTTTAAGAAAATTGGTTGCTTCTCAAAATGGAAAGTTGTGAAACAAGCAAGAATGTACTTACATGAAATTACTTGACTCTAATTCATTAATGTGTGCTATGTAACACACTTATCCAAGAATACACGAAGAGCAGCATGATACAAAAGTGAAAATAGCCCAAACCACATTGAAAAAAAATAAAAAATAAAAACAATCAGGATCAACAGACTATATTCTGGAAAGATAACCAAAATATGAAATGAAAGATATTAATTGCTTGTTACTAGCATATTTTCTTCACTATCTTGTTTTAAAATCATTTGTACTATTGTATCATATGTATATAATTGTAGAAATAAACACTCATCTTCTGTATGAATACCATTATTCTTTCTGCAGTGGTTCTTAACCCTTGAGGTATGGTATATTAAAGATTGTGTTCTTGGTTTTTATCCTGTAAGTTGAGCACATAAAGCAATTAAGCTAAAATAATTCACAATGTGAAAATTGACAAAATAAACGTCACCTCTTACAGTTCACTAATCAGTGTGTGAAAGCGTGGGCCCCCTTCCTACTTCCCGAGTCAGGTGGGCTGCATGCAGGTACCATTTTTCTCTAGTGAGAGGTCATTTTTGGCTTGGCTTCATGGGTGAATTTCACCCAAGAAATGCTGAAAAGGGGGATAATTTTTGTATAATTCATGCTGATCACCCGAGGAAGTTGAAATATGGGGTAAAGTTTCTTGAAGTCCTTTCATAGTGCCTGAGATTGGGTAAAGTATCTTCGAAAATACCCAGGAAAAGACTCAAGATATAGGGTAAAAAAATTAAATCATCAGCTGAGGTTGGTGTCTTTCAAAATTTAGGCATGAGTATTGGCCTGCCCCTTATATGGTTTCTGTCTGTGTGTGAATTGTGATGTGTGGGGGGGGGGGGGGGGATTATGTGATACAAACAAAGTAACTGGCCATACTGTATTCAAATATTTCAATATTAATATTTTTAGAAGTATGAATCATTTGAATCCCATATTTATTGATTTACTACAAGTCATAAAGATATTATGATACTATATGTATGTGTCTGGTGTATTGTCTGTTTGTGTGTGTGTGTGTGTGTGTGTGTGTGTGTGTGTGTGTGTGTGTGTGTGTGTGTGTGTGTGTGTGTGTGTGTGTGTGTGTGTGTGTGTGTGTGTGTGTGTGTGTGTGTGTGTGTGTGTGTGTGTGCATGTGTGTGTGTGTCTGGTGTGGTGTGTGTGTGTATGTTTGTATTCCAACCACCAACCGATGACCCGCAGCTGACGCACACCACCGGGGATGTGGGTGTACACATGTGGAGGATATAATAACCACGGACAAGCGAAATAAACTTCTCACACTTTTATTATAACCTTTTACTCACGTTTCTGCGTACATGGATTGATATGAAGACACACACACACACTTTTCATTTTTTTTCTTCTGTATTTCTAGATTATACTGAAGAAAAGTGACCAGGCGTACAAACGGAGGCAAACAAAACATGCAATTAAAGCATGAAAACATATGTAATACAAACGTACCTTTTACTTAATTCCGCACTTTTAAGTATATTTTCCAGATTGAAGTATGGAAAGAGACTGGTCACGCTGACAAGATAAGGCCAATGAATGGGAAAAAAGTTGTAATTTACCTCGATATTTACAGTGCTTACTGATTTGTAATGATAGACGTATTTACAACGAAGAAAAACAAACCTCGGAAAGTATTAACAGTACTGTAAAGATGCAAAAAATTCACAAAAATATTGTGGACGAAAATGCCAGACAAGTGTAAACGGCCAAACGGTTAAAGCGCAAGTTTAGTTTTGGCGTAGTTTTGATATTTAAAAGCTATATGCCCAAAGGTCATATCACACCAATAACAGATTCTGAATGTCTCTCTGTCTCTCTCTCTTTTATTAATTAATGAAAAATCTCGGGGGTGGGGAGACCCCCGAGATTTTCGACTACATTTTACAGTACATGTATAGCGTCCTCACCGTTGATAAGGTGTTAAGGTAATCTGAATTATACCTTCGCAGAAAGATCAGACTGGTCTTTATCTCGGCCCCTCCCGAAGATTTTTCATTAATTAATTGAAACAAACCGAAAGACATTCAGAATCTGTTATTGGTGTAATAAGACCTTTGGGCATATAGTTTTCAAATAACAAAACTATGCCGAAAATAAACTTGTGCTTTAAAGTAAATGCTACGATGTAACAGATTTTTTTTTGGATCACTTAACTAATGAAAGATACATTAGTAAAATCTAAAACTTCATACGTTATTTACATGTGCCTTATACTCATAATATTATTTCATATCAAAATGTGACAATTCTGTGTAATTTAGTATTGACTGCAAACAATTGTGTATTGGTGAAAAACCTATATTCCTAAGAGCACTTCAATTTACATCCATTTTGAAATATCTACTTACCTTCATGTATATTATACAAAAGCCAATGAAGCAAAATGTCCCTCCTCTACTCAATTTATTTTTTTCATTGATTTCTCTCTCTTTCCCTCCCCTCTCTCTATCTGAAATGTCATGAATATATACATGTAAATATCCAGCCCAGGTCGTCTGCATGCATTCATAATACTCGATACATGATACTTATTTTTTTGTGCTAATCCTATGAACCCCCCCTTTTTTTTTACGATAAATACCCTTTTTCATGCCTAACCCCCCCCCCCTTTCAGCCGTGAGAATGTTAGCCGCAGGACACGATTTTAGCTTGATTTTTTTTGTTGGAAAAAATACTGTCTTTCCCCTCCCCCACCCTATTGAGCGACTTTTCTACGGCTGGCCTGACCGGGAAAAAGTTTGGACCTGGGATTTGACAATTTTTTTCGTCACTACCCCGCTCCGCTACCCCCCCCCCCCCCCCGTGAGCAACTTTCGCAGGCTGGGCTGCCCGGGAAATGTTTTGGAACTAGAATTTGTTCGATTTACATAACTATATTGATCTTTTTAACAACCTAACAATAACCAAACAATATTACTATAGGTACTAACATCACTATCAAAAGATTTTCATGACTGAATATTACCTCGACAATAAACTTCAACCGGATACTTGATTCAAACACTACAGTCCATAGTGGAAATTGTAGAACCGATCAATCGTAGAGTTTCACTTATAAAGCACTTAAAAGGTCGTTTTGAAGTGCACTTTGACAGGGTTTCTGTTATATTTACCACACTAGACAATTGACATGTAGGGCCACGGATCGCAGTTTTTAATTTTATTCATCTATTTTTATTTTTTAGATTTTTTTTTTTTACAATTTTGATATGACTCGTAAAACGTTTAGGCCTACATTGTTTTTAATCAGTAATTGCACCACTGTTACCTGGACGGATTATCAACACCATAATGTTGAATGACATGGACGGATTCGTGAATGTTGTTATTGAATAATTTTACATGACCGTTATACATTGGGACGTGCACCCTTTTATGTGGACACATTAAAAAGAAAGGAATTTATTCCTAACACTGGGTGTCCCACTACTACTACTACTACTACTACTACTACTACTACTACTACTACTACTACTACTACTACTACTACTACCACCACTACTACTACTACTACTACTACTACTACTACTACTACTACTACTACTACTACTACTACTACTACTACTACTACTACTACTACTGCTACTACTACTACTACTACTACTACTACTACTACTACTACTACTACTACTACTTCAACTACTACTACTGCTGCTGCTACTACTACTACTACTACTACTACTTCAACCAGTGCTACTACTACTACTACTACTACTACTACTACTACTACTACTACTACTACTACTACTATTACTACTACTACTACTACTATACTACTATCACTACTACTACTTCTACTACCAC
Organism: Eucidaris tribuloides; assembly: GCA_001188425.1. Classification (NCBI taxonomy): domain Eukaryota; kingdom Metazoa; phylum Echinodermata; class Echinoidea; order Cidaroida; family Cidaridae; genus Eucidaris; species Eucidaris tribuloides. Next base: position 9,859 of record JZLH01S0631088.1, on the reverse strand, counting down.
TAGTACTACTACTACTACTTCTCCTCCTACTACTACCACTACTACGACTATTACTAGTGATGACGATAACATTGATAATAATAATATTAATAATAATAATAACAATAATAATAATGATAATGATAATAATAATAATGATAATAATAGAAATAGTGTTATTACTTGAATTAAGAATTCGGTTTGAAAAAGGAATCAAAGTTTTATAACATTTGAATTTATTGAATTCTAACCTGAGTTATATTTCCATACAGAAATAGAAAACAATGTTTTCAAAAGGAATATATTGATAAAATAGGACAACGATGAAAGAGTGTCCATTTGCAAGTGTTTTTCCAAATGTGAAGGAAACTGATAAGCTGAGCTTGAATTACTTAGGTCAAGCAAATGATGATGGACAATTACATTATGTATGTATATAATTTACAAGAACGATGTGATGTAACCCTAAGCTTAACCACAAGCCTAACCAGTAACCCTAAGCTTAACCCCAAGCCTAACCAGTAACCCTAATCCTAACCCCAACACTAAACCAGTAACCCTAAACCTAACCCTTACCCTAGCCTGTAAAGCCAATCCTAACCCCAACCCTAACCAGTAACCCTAATCTTAATCCTAACTGTAACCCTAAGCATAACCTTAATTCTAACTCTATCCAGTAACCCTAACCCTACTCAATAACCCTAACCCTTACCAGTAACCCTAACATTAACTCTAATCTTAACCACTAACCCTAATTCTAACCCCTTTACTAACCAGTAACCCTAATCCTTACCCTAACCAGTAACCATAATCCTAACTCCAACCCCAACCCTAACCAGTAAACCTAATCCCAATTCTGACCTCATCCATAACCCGTAACCATTATCCTAACTCCAACCCCAACCCTAACCAGTAAACCTAATCCTAACTCTGACCTCAACCCTAACCAGTAACCATTATCCTAACTCCAACCCCATCCCTAACCAGCAGCCCTAATCCTGACCCCATCCCTAACCAGCAGCCCTAATCCTAACCCCAACCCTAACCAGTAGCCCTTATTTAATTTATCTTGTTTGTGGCAAGCGCATCGCATCGCCCCCATGGATACGTGCGTGATTGAAATTAATGAATAGACACTGACGTCAGTGCTGGGATAGTTTGTGCAAACCAAGGGGAGTGTGTGGTTGTACACACTTTAACGTTGCTCCCGGTAGTGGAAACCTGTACGACGGAGGTTGCTGGCACCAGTCGAACCGAATACGTAATCGGTAAGTAAGACACGGGCCACCCCAAGGGAGGCTGGTAACTGTTGATTGGCCGTCCGTTGTTGCTTTGAGAATTATGGTTGCAGGTACAGTTATGGTTGTAGGTGTAGTTGTAGGTGTTGTTGTTGTTGCTGTACACCCTGCAACTTTGACGTGGAATTTCCTGCCCCGGGGAATATGGAGGAGGCGCAGTTGGTGGTGCTGGCTTCTGGTAGTCAGTTTCCATGGCAACGCTGGTGAACTTAAGAGGCCTGTTCTGTTCGCGGGCTATTATGAAAGACATCAAAACATAGTACCATGAGGTTGCACATAGCGAAAGAAGCCCTACAGAACATAGTTTTATAAGCATCAACTTTGAAACTTTATTTAAAAAACAGAGCTTGATTAGAGAAGACTGGATCACTGTGTGGTGGAACAATTATTCCTAATCTAATTGTTTTTACAAGATATGGTGTTGAAAACCATTTTTAATTCCCCTTCAATAGAATTTTAGCATTCTTATGGCAATTTGTGCCTCTGTACACTCCTGCTCATAATTATGGAATATTTTGTTGATACTTAAGTTCTTTCTCCTATATCGTCCAAAATTTTCAAGATAAGTGTTTATTTCACAGAAACGCAGTATGTGAAGCAATTTTTGGATTTCATGAGATGACTAAAGTAAAGACTAAAATACACTTGAGTGCAATAACAATTATATATTTATTTTTTTAAAAATCCACCAAAAATCATGAAAAAAGTATTAAATTAAAGTAATTAAAAAACACACAAAAAACTGATAAATTTTGATCTAATGTCAATTATCATTAAATTAACATCAGAATAGTCTATTACAAGTTTAATAACGCGCGTAACCACCACGTGACTCAACAACAACTCGGAATACTGCCATTTTTAAACACAGGTTTTAGCGTCGAGTCGGACGCTACAAAATGCGCAGCATTCCTAAAATACTTATATTATACTTGATTCACCAGGGGTGAGCAAAATACCAGATGTACCGTTCATGGAAAAATGGCAACTTCTAAAATGTCTTTTAAATATTCCATAATTATGAGCATGAGTGTACTTAAGTTTCAAAGCCGTGTTCACGAGCAGGTCAAATAGTTCCTGAAAATCCGTTCATTTCTTTCACTGTAATAGCAATGAAGATCTACTCAAGCATTATAAGAAAATATTTTAATGCATCTTCCACCTTTCTTGGCAAGTAACATTAATCTTAATCTTTAGGTTGGGTGGAATTAATATTTGTAGATTTCTCGAACAATGACCTGTGTGCAACCTATGAATACCAAATAATTATGTCAGAAATCTTGCCATTTTTACGTCATTAATTTCGTTTGTGCTATGTTCTTGTGTATTGCGTCTGTGTGTGTGTGTGTGTTGTGTGTGTGTGTGGGGTGGTGGGTGGGGGGGGGCGTGGTGGTAAAGCCAAGCCTGGCTCCAGAACTTATGAGCAATTAATATTTTAAGACAAATTAGACCTGAATCCCATATTTCCAAAACTTGTCTGTATACTTTTAATGTATAGGCCTACAGGTGGATAAAAATTTGAACGAAAGTGGTTGTATTAAACAAATCAGGATCACAATCTTTAAAGGCAAGGTTCACCCTGACATCAAGTTGATTTTAATCGAAGCAGAACAATGAAACAAACATATTAATGAAAGTTTGGCGAAAATCCACCACAGAATAACAGAGTTATGAGGTTTCCAAGTTTTAAATTTGTGACGTCACATGCGAGCAGCTCCCTATATGTCATGTAATATAAATTCCATAAATTGCCATTTTTTTAATGGTTCATGGTAATTTAATGTTTTTTTTCATAGAAGCATGTATGAAATACTGTTTCTGATAATATATTGAATGCACAGGTAAAATCATTTTCAAATTTCTGAAAAAACGGTACTTTTATGGAATTTATATCACATGACATATGGGGAGCTGCTCGCATGTGACGTCACAAACTTAGAAGTTTAAAATTCCATAACTCTGTTATTCTTTGGTGGATTTTCGCCAAAATGTCATTAATATGTTTCTCTCATTGTTCTGCTTTTATTAAAAGCAAGTTGATATCAGGGTGAACCTTGCCTTCAACATCATAGATATAATTGATTTTCATACACCTGTGTTTGTATGTTTGACCGTGCCACCGTGGCATGCTGTTCCATTGTTCAATGTGTTCATTGCAACCGACTGTTACAATTTGTAATACGCTTAAGGATCCCGTAGCTCCCCCATCTCTGAGTGCTTTATAGAAAAGCCGTCGTCTAAATTGTGGAATGTAAAGTTATCACTTTATGTTTTCATCTGCCTGTAAATCACGAATTTATACACTCTGTCAAGTTACAGTCGGATGGGGGTGTGCCGCTGAAAAATCCGAACCCATACCCACATCTAAGGGTCCTTTTGCCGTAGATAGGCACCCATGTCTAAGGTTTAAAAAAAATTGTGCGCCGAAAACTTGAAAACAGCAAATGTTTGCGCGCGAATCGCGCCGAAAATGTGAAAAATTTGAAAAATGGGACCAATGATTGAAATTTTTTTTTGATGAAAAGAGGACCCATGTTTAAGGATATTTCTTGAAAAAGTCACCCTTCAGAACGGCACATCCCTGCATACCCAATATACGTGAGAACCCCCCCCCGTTCCGACCCCTGCACTTCGTACATTAGAAAACCACTACTATACCAAGAGGATAACCTTGCTAGTCATAAGGACCGCTATACCTGCCACAAATCTGTTCAACACATCTTGTCTTTGAGCTTCGAAGAGAAGAGTTGCTAATATTTCATCCTCGTTTGACCCCTTCTCTTTTCTCATCACAGCCTGCAGCATTTTGTACAATCTCTCGTGACAATCGTTGGGATTGTTACGTTCAATATGACCCAACTCAGCCTCGGTCAGAACCTGAAGACCAATCTGTCTGAAGTCCCGGCAATATAATTCACCTGCCACGTTCCACAATTCCTTATCTGTTACAGTATGGTCAGCCATAGTTGTTAGATGAGGAGTACACGGCTAAAGGGAAGAAAACAAAGAAGTAAGTTTCTATTTACATCAATCTATCAACCAATCACTCACCCACTCACTCACTCACCCACTCACTCTCCCACTCACTCACTCCCTCACTCACTCACTCCCTCACTCACTCATTAACTCATTCACTCACCCACTCACTCACTCACTCACTCAATCAATAACCAATCAATCAATCAATCAATAACCAATCAATCAATCAATCAATCAATCAATCAATCAATCAATCAATCAATCAATCAATCAATCAATCAATCCATCAATCAATAATTTCATCCATCCATCCATCCATCCATCAATCCATCAATCCATCAATCCATTCATCCATCCATCCATCCATCCATCAATCCATCAATCCATCAATCCATCCATCCATCCATCAATCAATCAATCAATCAATCAATCAACCTATCAATTAATCAATCAATCAGTTAATGAAATAATGAATTAATTAATGAACCAATCAATAAATCGATCAATAAGTCAATCACTACTTAATCGATCGATCAATGAATTGATAAGTTAATCAAATGAATCAGTCAATCAGTCATTCAAAATCTTGTATCCTCGGGCGTTCAGGATACAAAATACCATAACGATATATAATTTCTACACCTATTTCTTTTCTTCCTACACCTTTCCAAATGGTCGAATAAATAGTGATTATAGTGGAGTAAAACGAAGAAGTTATATAGTACAACACCAGCGTATACGTATAACATTCCTTATACTAAAGATGCCATAAATGGGCAAGTGTCAACACAAGCGAAAAAATTTGTCTTTTTCTTAAAAAACAAAACAAAACAAAACAAAACAAAACAAAACAAAGCAAAATGTCTCCATGTTGTTCACAAAAGAATCAAACTAACGTCAAAATCATAACTTAGAATCTACCAATCACTCTATTTCTACCTACTGTACTTTGCTAAATGTTTTACACCGTTGTATTTACACAATTATAAGTAAGTAAATAAATAAATAAATAAATAAATAAATAAATAAATAAATAAATAAATAAATAAATGAATGAATGAATGAATGAATGAATGAATGAATAAATGAATGAATGAATGAATGAATGAATGAATGAATCAATCAATCAATCAATCAATAACATACATTTTAATATATATCATACCAGATAAGGGATCATATTTTTGTACAGATTTGGTATAGGTGCAGAGGCTACGGAATAATTATGACTTCGTGAAAAACATTATGCTTTGCTCCAAGCCTTGATGGAACCATTACATCGTCACCGTTGATATTTCATATGTAACTTGAATTGGACATTATACATAATTGTTTATTTTCTTTTAAGTTCATGTAAGTCCATTTAGATAACTGCACTGTGCGCATTTCAATTGATATTCTTCATAAATCAACAGTTAATGTAAACATTCCTAACACACACACACACACACACACACACACACACACACACACACACACACACACACACACACACACACACACACACACACACACACACAAACACACACACACACACACACATACACACTAAAAATACGCTTATGAATTCACCTACACACATAATATTCAAGGTATATCAAATAGGTACATTATATCTTTCGATGGCAGCTTCACTGAAATGCACAATATAACTTTGGTAAAGATATTCGACGTTTTGTCATTTGTATACGGGACGTATTTGAGGTGACAGCACAGGCTGATAAAAATGTGGTGATATTTCCTACACAACCTCCATGTCCAAGATTTGACGACATAACCCGATTGGTCGAACAGCTTAATGAACCGGAAACGGAAGCAGACAATTTGACATAATGATAACGTTACGGAAATTCCCTAAAATTTTGCAAAAGCGATGGCGCCACAACATCGCGTATGTATACTCAGTTTCAACTTACCAAGTGAGCTACATTTACCGAGTACATTCTGGTCCAAACGGACCTGTAACTGATCTTTACCACACATACAGAATCTTAGATAATACATAAGGCTGCTTTATACTATTTTATGGATGATATATCTGGATCTCCATTGAAACTCCCTAGTTATAAGTCGCATCAAGTGGTATCAATCATATAAATCATTGCAATGGTCGCATACGCCTCGATTCTTGTAAAATGGCATGGAAGCACGTACATTTTCACGTCAAAATTATCACATAAAATATCGATAAAATATTCAAGTATCATGTGGTTATCTTACCTTGTGTCTATATAACCAGATTAAGCTATCGTCCGCGAACGAGTCTCCTTGATTTTAGCTCCAAACTTGAAGCCCAAACCAACTGAGACCAGAATGTGCACACAGAGATATCGGCTACGACGTACTAAATATCACTCATATAACATACTGCCTTGTACACTTACAAAGTTCCCAAAATACAAAATGAATTTTCTCGCTCTAGTTCACTCCATGGCGTCATTCGCAACAATATATCAATGTTTAATAATGGTTGAGTCCAAAGGTGATAAAACTATACACAATGTAGGCCTAGTCTCAGCTAGTATTTCTAAGCGCACAAATGAACATGTTGGTGTAGGCCTATGGGAAAACGTATTTATTCCATACAATTTTGTAAACAATAATAATTGAAAGTGACAATTAACTACCACGTCGGATAATACTATAATACGGTACTAGTATTTACTAATGTATTATTGTGTATGTATATTGAATGGTTTTATCTTGTGTAAATTAAGTTGTACCTGCTTTATCAAGAGGTGACTGAAGATGAATAAATAAATAATCCACAGCGTATGTTATAATTAACCAAGTGGGTTAGAACATCACACCCCTTTCACCTATAACACTACAACGATAGTAGTGTATGAGTACAAGAGTGTAGTGTCATCCACATGGCTTGCGTGGACATAAAGTGATGTTATAAGCGTCGATATGTTTCTTTGTATATTGATATTTAAAAAAAATAAACTACAGTCAAAATTACGAACAATGTTTTTTTTTCATTCATGCAAGCTCAAAATTTCATCCCTATGATTTAACGTTTGCTTTAATGCTTTGATTCTAATTACAAGCGTAGTGTACAGTATATAAACTATTATAAACAATTTAACATTATAGTTATTATTCTGTCTAGTAAAATGGAGTTAGAGAGCCGCTAGTCAGTGCAAAAATGACCTGCAGAATCTAATCTAAGTTACTGTTGACATAATGTCGAAATAAAAAATTGATATCGACATGTCGCATGAACAGAAACTCAGAAACGACAACTCATACAGATCGATCTGCGTCACAAATGTGTGTCGAGGAAGAATCGAGGAAAGGACCGCGCTCATTCTGGTGTGAGAAGGTGAGTCCTTTTTCGAAACAACACACACAAACACACACACACACACACACACACACACACACACACACACACACACACATACACACACACACAAACACACACACACACACACACATACACATACACACAACACATACATACACAAACACAACACACACAACACAACACACAGACATACAACACACACAGACATACACACCACGCACACTCACACATAAACACACACACACAACACACACACACACACAAACACAGCACACACAAACACAACACATACAAACATACAACACACACAGACATACACACCACGCACACTCAAACATAAACACACACACACACACACACACACACACACACACATACACACACACACACACACACACACACACAGCGTTGGCGGACACAACACATTCCAACACACACACACAACACCCCCCTCACACACAACACACTCAACACAGGCTTGAAACTATTATAAGCTGTTTCTTGTTGCTATTTTCTTTAGTTTAATGGTAATAACAACTTTTTATGCCACGTACTTCCTGATCATGCATTTTGAATTGTATTCGTTCTGTGAACGATTAACAATACCGCAAAAGAAAATGAAAGTAATACTCTACCCATCTTAAAGATATAGGCTAACATTGTAAAGCTTCAAATTAAAAATTGTAAATTGTCAAACTTTGTTATCTGAGCTAAAGTTGGGAAATTTATGCTGCCACTGGCAAGATATGAATGAATAAACAATAAGTACTCGGACCGAGTACAAAATAGCCCAGATCTACACACAGTAAGTCAATGGGAGGAAATGGGCAGGTGAATCCGCTCAACTTTCGATTTTTCACTTTTTTAAAGCCCTAAATAATCATTTTGAAATACAATTTTTGAGGGTTTCATTTTTAGACCTTATTAAAGACACTTGGAGCTGGAAGATTATGTAGCTCACATTCTTTAAGCTGTGGTCAATGTCAGCCCGTGGCTTTAAATATGTTAAAGTCGCAGGGCTAAACTCTGGAATGGGTCTCTCATTGATTTTCACTTTTTGAAAACAATCAATAATCCGTTTGAACTGCAATTTTTGAGGGCACCAGGTAGCTTATATGAACACATAACTCCGATTTTGAACACAGGAAACATTGTCATATTATGCCTTTAAAGGGCAGTGACATGATTAGGAAAATATAAAAAAAAATGCCTCTCGAACAAAACTTGTTGAAAGATATATCAATGGATACACCAGCTGGAGTGTATCTCCTGGTTGGAAGGATTTATCTTGAATTTGTTTACTTAAGCCGAATCAAACTTGAAAACACTAGTATTTTGTTTCTCTTGAGCCCCGATGAAAATAGATCCTAGAGAAAGCTACACAACAGATTTCTCCGTCAAAAGGTATACTGCTGGAAGTTTTTTTAAACGAGTCAATTTTTGACTACAAACTTTTCACAGTAGGATCCTTGTACAGTTTACTTATTCTAGCATAGTTAGTCCCAATTTGAGGACCACCCCCAATCATGTCATTTACCTTTAAGGGTTAGTTTCGATACAATGACACGGGGATTTGCGGCAACGGGCTTTCAAGACTTGGCTTTGGTCATTAGTTTTTATTTCGATAATTACCATTGTTTAATAGCTAATCGAAATGAACATCAACAACTACATTTTCCGCAACAACTTACCCTAAGTACCCAACTAATTACCCTAATGGCAGATACGTAAAATCTTTATGAAAGAAACCCTTTGTATTTGGTTGTACAATTCTGACCAATCATAAGAGTTGAAATGAAATGTAGCCATTTACGGATATGAAAATTTATAACCAAAACAACAAGCAGATCACTAATATGCAGTTTTCCAGTCTACATACTGCTGGTATCATGGACTGATATTTTCTGTCTGCATTGCATTTGTGTATCTTTCGTAGGTACAACACATTAAGCCAAATAAAACGAAACACAATTCAATATTACAACTACGGTTGCAGAATAATCGTCTTAACGTACTACATTAGAAATTGAGGGGGAGCTAGAATTTTCAACCAATTGACAGAATTGACGAGTGGATTACCACATCTTCTGGAGACAAAAGGGGTCAGAATGGAAAGCAGGTCAGAAATAAGAGTCAACACAAACCGATACAGCAGTACGATATTTTTGTGTCTGTTCTCCAGCCTGGGAGTGTGTTTCTCATCTCTACCGGTATTACCAATCAGTCCCGGCTTCGCGCCGTCACAGGGAAGCATCACATTTACCATTACCCGATCCGCGCTAGCTGTAAC
>JZLH01S0631082.1:24749-38814 GCA_001188425.1 Eucidaris tribuloides | reverse complement strand
ACGCTCGTATACTGTCGAGCATATTAACTAGTAGCGAAACATTCAAAATCATAATTACATTGTATTCTATTCAAAGCGACAACGCGAATCATATAATAAACTACGGGGGCTTAAAAGTGCCTGCGAGAAGGCGAGGCAATTATTTCGTCTTCTCGGTGACATTTTAAAGCTTCCGTAACAAACTAATGCTACAATAATAACAAGCAGATGTATAACATGCGCGAATTGTTGTTCTGTAATATTTCAGGAGAGCTTTTCGACTATCAGCCGTGACGCATTGCTTCCTAGCCATTCCATGCCTGTATCATGTTTGGCGACTGCCATAAACAAGTAACTCGACCCAATTGTGATGTTGGTGTCAAATTTAAAGGTAACTTAATTTATCCAATTTGATATCGGTACATCCAGACCGAGATTCATTCAATGTCTACTTGATCCTATCAAAACGTCACTGCCCAATGCACGAAGCAGACATTATCAAAGCGATGGCACGTTTCCTCACCTTGAGAAACTGTGTTTTCATTTTTTTTTAAAGTTGTTATTAGTGGCAATTTCAATTTTTGTATAAATTTGCATAAATAATTGAAACAAAGATACCAAAAGTGTCTGTTACAAGTCAGCATTTTTGTTAAGAGAAAGAAATGTGAATTGTTTCTAGTTTCTCTGGAATTGGTCACAATGCGTATTTTACTTGAAAAATAGTGATACTGTATCTAGATGATGGCCCTTTTCTTTCTCTCAGTTCACTTTAAAACTGCGTTTAGCGAGTAAACGCATTTCTAAACACATTCTTGCAATACATACATCACTTTGTAAATTTGTTTAGAGGCTAAACATCGTGTGTCAAATCACTCAACATTAGTGTCCAATTTCTAAACACTATGTTCACTTGCTAAACACGCTCTCTGTAGTATAAAAGTTTACATGTACAGTATTAAAACTTGATTGACTGTTGTATCTACTCTGCTTGTGTGCCAAGAAAATTAAGTCATTTAAGTGCCATCGAATATAGTCAATAAATGAAGCAAGATAAGTAATAAGGTAAAGGATGGGACAATGGCATTACGAAACCTTTCTTAAATGTCACACAATTAAAACCTCCTTGTACTCGCGTCTACGACGTAATGCTACTGTGAGCTGTATTGAATTCCTAATGCAGTGGGGCAATTCTGTCGATTTAGATGACAATGACTTTCACAACAGTGCCAGCGGGGGTACCTAGGTGGAGTTCTTGCTCTATTTCGTTGGTTTAATTTGAATGTGTCAAACAGATGCAGCGAAGTAATTTCAAAAGAAGAAGAGGGAAAAAACACATACCCAGTGATGCCTTTTCTTATGTTACGATTAGGAGCTTTTGGTACCTGCTGCGCGCGCGTGCCAGTGATATTGCGTATATTTATCTTATTAACGTTCGCAGTGCAAGTCTCACCAAGGGGGCTGGTTCAGACATGAATTAATAATAACAACTTACTCGTTGTCACAATATTAGGTATGGAGCTAGAGGGGACGGAGGGCTACGTCATATTTGTATTAATTTATTTATAAGAATGTACATTGTCTTTATCTTCTGAAGATATGAAATGCTTGGCTCACTGAGGTAAATAACACCTTGGTGTTAAAGATACGATTGAAAACTTGCAGAACAATATGATTTTAACATCAACTGTTTTGAAACCATCTGTGAACAGATGATATTCTGAAAATGTACAAATTTGAAATTGAGTACGAAGCTGGAGGGGACTGAGGACTACCTCATATTTGTTGTAATTTATTTATAAGAATGTATTTGTCTTTATCTTCTAAAAATATGAAATGCTCAGCTCATTGAGGTAAATTATACTTTGGTGTTATAGATAAGATTGAGTACTTGCAGAACAGCATAACTTTAATCTCAACTGTTTTGAGGCTATTTTGAACAGATGGTACTCTGAAAATGTACAAAAGTACAGAAGAAAGTAAATAAAGTTAAAAACAACAGAATACTTCGTTTTAATAAAGCCTCTGAACAAATCACCGTGCTGAAAAATTACTAACACAGAAATCTATTCGTAGGACAATATTAATTGTAAATACTGAAACAAGAGAGCCAGGGACAGAAAATACACCTGTTTAAATTGCCAATACTACATCTATTTATTACATTTGTACTGAAGATTCCTTATATGCACGTATAATATGTTTTTACTTGGACACAAACGAAATCGGGAACTGTGATGAAAGATTATGATGAAAGTTTATGTCCAGTGTGACCACGTTGGCCCTTGTAATATTTTTTTACACCTTTTATACCTTTTGTACGGTCCCATCTTTCTCAAATCCGGGATCCACCCACTGGTGTATACCCTATTGTACTGTAAAAAAAAAATAGCTACGTCACTGAGCACGATACTGTACAACTGCCATAGGGACAATGTCTGTCTCGTCCAGTCACTTTTCAACGGACGCGTTCTCGAGGTCGTCATCGAATTTAGAAGTAAATTCAAATTGGCAGCACCGTAATGCGACAGGGACTAATCAAATTATCGACTTATATTAGGCTTCGGAATTTCTACCCATAACTTTTAGGACGTCATAAAGTACATATTATCTCGTGACGGCACGGAAAGAATTGGCTCAACATTTCCCATGTGTACCTGATCACAGTTGACCCATTTTTTTTATTTTACGTTATCGATCACAAAATATAGGCATGAAAAGGTTGTTCCCTTCATTGTGTAAACCGAAATATAAAATCTGAACAGCGTTTGGTAAAATTTCTACTGAAGTTTAGTATATTTAGGTCAAATATTAGTATTGTAAGATTAAATTCTGACAGTATAATGTGACTAATGATTGTTCTACCAGTTGCTGTAGCACTTGAAATTACGCAAGGACAGTTCCTCCACTACCCGCACCCCCCCCCCCCCGCCAAAAATGAATAATAAAAATGAAATAAAATGAAGTAAAATGAAATGTCTGGTATTAAAGGAATCTTCAAACATAAAATATATATAATGTCTGATATTAAAGAAATCTTGAAACTTAAAATATATATAATGTCTGATATATATTTATTTCGCAAGACTGAGTGTCTATCCACGGATATGAATTGATTTTCGTTAGTTTATCTGCATCCGACCTAGTCTAGAATCAATTACATTGATTAAGGTTTCTGCTGTAAACATTAACAAATCATTGTGACAAGATTCAATTTCAATACTGGTCACATGCACACATATCCAAAATTGGTGCATCTTGTTTCTCCAACTAAAAAAGATTCAAGAAAAATCATCCACACTCATTTACATGTAGTCTAGCCAGAGCAGTATTCGTATGTTTCAAATTATTTGGTTCTTGAGAAATGTTCGACTGATATTCTAATCATGTTGTAAAATTTAAGACGTCATATTTTTATCAAATATAATTGGTAATCATACTTTTTAAAGGTTATATCACCTATCTGTGACATGGATAATTCTAAGCAGGTCTAATGTTGAGTATATCCGAGGAATATGGCAGTTGGTCGTCGTTGTTTAATAGTCCATCACAGTAATGTCATATAAAGCACAATTTATAATCACCCTCCCATGCCACAGGTATTGCAACATAATGCTATAACGTATGTATTTTTAGTTGAACGGGTCTTTCTGTAATGATGTCCTAGTGAGGTTAAAACTGAAATATGAAAAATGATTTGACATAAAATCAATGAATGGTCGTTCTCCTTTTTCCCCCAAGACGGAGAGATTATCCAATACAGGCGCGCCCATGGCAGAGGGGCTGGAACACAAAATCAAACAATTTTCGCCTCCCCTATAGGGGTGGGGGTATAATTCACCTAGCACTCGTAATTCGGTTTCATATTTCCCGTGAAACGGTTTGATGATTTGGAAAGACTTCCAAGTATACGTCTCATACTTACAATATCAATTATCTGTTGCATGGATAATCCGAAGTATATATTGAGGATATCCGAGGCATTACCAACGGGTAGCGGTAGTTTGTTGTAGTCTTTGAATAGCTTCAGTCGTAGAAGAGCTTCCACCTCCGAGGCGTACACATCTGCGAAAGAAAAAAAGAAAGAGAGAGATAGAATCAAGTTAAAGAACAGGAATTACTGGGGACGCGTCATGACTAAGTGGATGAAACTTTGGCTTCCAATTTTAACATCACTGGTTAGAGTGACGTCATGACACTTGTGTTCGTGGTAATGGCACTTATCTTCATTACCTTGTCTCTCGGATAGGACGTAGAGCTCGGGGTCCCGTGTTGAGACAGAAACTCTTCAGCACGTAAAAGAAGCCATGTACTTCATTGAAAAAAAAGGGTGAAAACTTTAATTGGTGTGGTCACATATCGACATACACATCAGTACATGGGGCTGGATGCCTGCGGATAATAGTGATTAAGTTCGCGTTCATAGTCCTTGTCATAAATAATGATGGCAAATCAATAATAAACAATTTTAAGAATGTATTTTAACTATACAACTGTCGTTTCGTCAAGTATGTATTTATCTATTGATGTACACAGCGGTGTAACAGGAGGCAGTATAATTTATTCCACGTACACCATATATATCTGATTGAATGATTGATTGGTTGATTTTAAAAATCTCGGCTTATAAATGAGCCACACAAGATGACGGGTTTCTTAGTTCCATAAATTTTGTAATCCCGTTTACCCGAGATGAAGCTTATGTCAAACCGTTAACGTAATCGCAACTCTAATTAATTGTGATGCTTGCGTGCGTACGGTTGTTCACTACGCAACACTGATACATACCCAACAGGTGAATTAAGTAGGCTTGTTTGATGACTTGCATGATGTGCATCGAAATGTTTTCATTGAGTTATGCAGCGATGAAATGATATGCATCAATCGCGGTGTGTGGTAATGAAGTCAGCGGTTGCTCATTTGAATAAGAAATACAGATGATCTAGCCTTTCTCCAAATAACATTGCACTAAATCGTGAACTTTGGAATGACTATGAATGTAGTTACACACTAAAACTTCAGTTTGGGCTTGTATGCTGCAGCTAAGAATATTGGTAACATTGTAACGTTTGCTCTTAATATGTCGTGACTTTTTCGTCAGTCGCTTGCATGAATATACTTTCCAACAAGCCTATTGATGGAAATAGGCCTACTGGTGTTGAAAGTCTCGCATAAGTCTGGAAGAATGATGTATTTACAAGTATGTTGCATACTACTGCAATGATGTGTTTTACAGGTTTCAATAGTTCTTATCTGTGTATATTATAAGTTCAATGTTGAAATTCTTGGAAACATCAGGCAAAGATAAAGTAGGTGATACTCGGCATATCGACTGCAATGTTGTGTGTGTCTGTGTCTGTGTCTGTGTATGTTATGGTATTTCTGTCTCTCTTTAATACATGTATGTGGCACGTGTGTGTGTGTGTGTGTGTGTGTGTGTGTGTGTGTGTGTGTGTGTGTGTGTGTGTGTGTGTGTGTGTGTGTGTGTGTGTGTGTGTGCACGTGTGCGTGTGTGCGTGCGTGTGCGTGCGTGGTGTTGTGTGTGTGTGTGTGTGTGTGCGCGCTTGTAGCGTGCCTATGTACTTGTATGAATGTTTGCGTGCGGGCGTACGACCGTGCGTATGTGTTTGACATCAGTAGCCTACCACCTCATGGCTTGATTAGCCCTTTCATCATCCGGGGTTCGCGATCCCTGGATGGCTGCATACCAGCACGTGTAATCAAAGACATGATTGGATGTTAAGAGTGCTACGTCTATTTGTCAGGGGCCACTCAAGTTTCAAATAAACACACCATCGTTGCGCTCAGCAGCCCAGGCCACGTGGCGCGCTTCATTAAATGTTTAAAGAGCTTTATACGATGCTGCGTCCTAGTTCGCGAACTATTACTAAAAAGTTGGAATATTAATGTTTACAAATCCATCGTCAGGTGTGAAAGTGTCTACAATTAGGCCCTATACGAAGTGTCATCGTGTAAAAAAATGAAGTGCTTGCTTTAAAAAATGTACTAAATCTACTTCGATGACGTATGAGGATAAAATGCATTTCTTTGGCAATGTCTGTACACGAGCCTTTGGGCAAAAATGGAACTTATATCTAATGTATCGTAATACTAGTACTCTAGGTAATTTCGGTCCAAATGTGATAATGCGACGAGATAAGTAGTTAGTCACTACACAGATGCTTAGAACTCAAAGTGGATTTAGTGTTTAGGTTTTTGGAGTTAAGTTGTTCAAAATCAAGGATTGCTTCTTTGTGAATGATGTTGTGTCATTTAGCTTAAAGAAAATTTTAATAATGTTTCCAGTTTTAAAAATTCTGAGCTTCATAATCCTTTATGCTATTTGTGTCTCTGATCTAGAAATGGAGCCCTGAAAAACTGTAGTTCAAGGCGATTATCATTTATTAAGTGCTTTTAAATTGTGAAATTCAATCCATACTCATTCCCCACCGGAGATTAAGTCATATGCCAATATTCTTCTGTGTATATTTTGTTAGTGACAGCATAACTGTCTAAATTTCTGTGTTAACTTTGAGTTTATTTGTCCATTTAAACACCATCATGTAGGTCAGATGTGAAATTTTGACAAGTTATAAATGGTGCTTCCACGATGTTAAATTGTCTCTAAAGGCACACCGCTTGTAATTTGAAAGTATCAGGGCGTGTTAGTTTAATTGCTACATAGGCCTACTTCATCAGTCAACCATAAATATTCAGCAATTAACTTCTTAATACTTCCCTGGCGATGAATTAAAAGATGAATGTATCAAAACAAATAAGCCTCTAATAAACAGCAAGAACCACAGGCTCTGGGTGATCACCGTAAATGTAACTCAACAGCGCGCCGTATAATCACGTTAGGCACTGGGTGTGTTCTAACGCTCTGTTCACAAAATGATATCGCGTCTACCGTCCATTGTTTATGCCCATTAATGAAACACGCACGCGTGTTAATTAACACTTGGTGTGGTGCAGCTGCACTTTTGGTTTTTCCTCTTTTAAATGCCAGACGAAACAGATCCTCCAGATGCCAAAGATCCCTTGGAACGAATGAGACATTTAAAACCGTGTCATGTGTGGTTCATCATGATCGTGAAGCTTAAAACCGGTCTAGGAGGTGATGACAGGGGTATAGATCCAGGGGTTAAAGACACTAATTAACATTAGCCTATGGGGCTTAAATTCAATTTAAACAAAATGTAAAACTTCGATATTTGGACTACATAAAAGTGCTTTAATGGACAAATACCAGTAAGCATCCTGGAATGCAACACTTTGGAAAGTTATGATGCAACTGGCAAAGTATATTGATAAATTTTACACATGAATTATATATGTATAGTGTATGGGGAAATGGGCATAGTAAAAATAGGGTACTCGTGGCTTTTCGCTCTTTAAAAGCACTAAGTGATCGTTTAATGTTTAATATTTAGACCTTATAAGAGTCACTTATAGCTGAGAGGATTAAATAGCCGAAATTTTTAAACTCTGATCATTGTTAAACTATGCCTTTAAATATGATATCGAGTTCTTGCAAAAATGCATAATTTGAACGACAAAAAGTATGAAAACCATGTATTGACACTTGAAATTCTGAAACTGACACTTTGGTACATGACATAGCAGTTTAAACATAACAGAAAACTCCGATTTGTAACAAAAAAATCTCCACACAAACCTGCTGCATAAAAATGCGAGAAACAATGTTAATTATGAATATTGCGACGCCATGCCAAAGATTGAAGAAAAACTATATGGTTCGTCTTCTCGAAATCATTGTTTAAGCTGTCAATCCTACAAATATTTGTTAACATTTTATGGGCTTTTCGTATAGCAATACGAATATAATATGATTTCTCCTGGACGCCAGGGAAATGAGAAACTCTGATGGATGGAAGATATGCCATCATCAATCAGTACTCCAATTTATCTTTAAAAACATTGTTAACATGGATTCCCCATTTTAAAAAAAAAAATCAAACTTTGAAATCTGACGTAAATGATAGTATTTGAATGGACCAATATAACACCCTAGAGTACAAAAACTTCAGACAAATATACTGTCAAGTGCAAAATAAGTACAGATAAATATGATAAATAATAAATAATAAATACTAATGTCATGGGGACAAAATTTCTACATCAGCAGTCTATGGGGAAAGGGAACTGGTAAAGTTGCTCATTGATTTTCACATTTCAAAAGCACTGGATGATCGTTAGGACCTGCAATTTTTTTAAAGGCTTCACTTTTAGACCTTATCAGAGATACTAGTGGCATGGAGGATCATATAGCTTATTTTTATTTTTTTTTAATGAAAACGTCATTAAACGATGTCTTGAATACCCCTTCAACTTATTCTCCCCCCAGCAGTACAAGTATACTAATCCCCCTTTTCATCCCCTTCTGACTCTGCTCCCGAGCTGAATTTCTCGTCATCATCAAGTCATGTTCTACATCCCTGCACATAGTTGTCTTCTGACGGTTCGCCCAGATGGAAGATGAGATTAATTGACAAAGAAAGAGGCCGTTATAAAGCGATTAACCGTAAGGCCTATATACCAATATACGAAACAAGTCAGTCATGATACCCAGCATGCATTGGTCTTCAACTGATGTACAGCGATGGCGACAATTATTTTGCCAGAAGTTTTTTTTTTTTACATACATTTTTTACTGCATAGCGGTGCCAAAACTTCTGACGGTTTAAGTTATAATACATACTTCGATGTGGATCTTCTTCTTCTTTCTTCTTCTTTCTTCTTCTTCTTCTTTCTTCTTCTTCTCTCTCCTCCTCCTTCTCCTTCTTCTTCTTCTTCTTCTTCTTCTTCTTCTTCTTCTTTCTTCTTCTTCTCTCCTCTCCTCCTCCTCCTCCTTCTTCTTCTTCTTCTTTTCTTCTTCTTCTTCTTCTTCTTCTTCTTCTTCTTCTTCTTCTTCTTCTAGTAGAGTATTACTATTAGTATTAAGATTAGAAGTAGTAGTGGTAGTGGTAGTGGTAGTGGTAGTGGTAGTAGAAATAGTGGAAGTAATATGTATGATAAAATAATTATTACTATTATTATCATTAGCATCATCATAATCATCATAATTGTTTTTATTTCTATCAGATTTATTAAATTTTATTATTAACACACGAGCTTTTAATGTTTTTAATATTATTAACAGACTTTTGGAATTATACTACAAATAAAACTTTTGCCATTCATTTGGTTTTTGTTGTTGTTTTTTACTCTTCTTGCAAACAATAGATTCCTAATCTCTCTTTAAATCAAACAGATACGCAATTTATCATATTATAATTTGCTTTTGCAGTATTAGAAATATTACGTTGTATGCAATGAGATAGCAGGCGTTCTTTGGTGAGCATCTCCCTTCACATACAAACACACAGACACACACAGAGACACACGCGCACACACATATATACACACATACACACATATATACAAACACATACACACACACACACATATATATATATAAACACAAACACACACACATATATATATATATAAACATGTATATATAACACACAAACACACATAGAAAATCTACTCACACAACATACAGGCACATACACAAACGAACACACACAAACATAAGAACACATTCACACATGCACACACACACGCCCCTACACACACACAACATAAGAACACATAATTATACATACACACACACACACACACACACACACACACACACACACACACACACACACACACACACACACACTACACACACACACACACACACACACACACATACACACACACACACACACACACACACTTCCGATAATGTAAGTCTGTTAAGTACATTCTTCCTCCTACTCTCGTGCAATATATCGTGTCAGACGACCTTGCCAATCTAAAATTGCAACCCATACGAAAAGAAAATGGATTGCATATTTCAGTTAACTCCAAAAGCGCCTTAGGTGCAAAGCGCCAGGCCAGAATTCAAAGCATACACTCCATATCAAATTATTCCGAAGTGTACGTAGAAAAAAAAACAGTTTGACAACAACGTAACTTCTTTGCTCCTCCTTCCGGCGAATGCAAAACGGCTTTGTTGGTCTGCGCTGCGCTGAAGCACGGAGCATTATAACCAAGTAGGAGCAAGAAAGAAAAATCAATCATAACCAAATTAATCATATTTATAATTGACCTTCGCCGTTTTACGTGATGGACTCTCGAGTTGCAATGTCGAAAGGCTTTACCATAACATACCGGAGGAACATACACTTAATCCAATCTGCAGACAAACAATAAGACGAATATGTCGAGAGAAATTAGCCGCGCAATTTGTTTGGATACATATGTTTCCCCAAAGGCCTAATGGCATAAGTTACCAATAGCATATCATATATCATAATTGCACTCATGCCCCCTTTTACATTACCATATCTTAGTATACGGGTGACCTATACTGTTGAGTAGATCTGGCTCTGTCCTTGCCCAGGTCACATGTAGTTCGTGGGACCTTTCAATACTGCGTTCTGTCAGCGTTAGTTATTAGGCTTAGGAGCACTTAACAAGCATAATGATGTGTGAGCCCTGTATCGGTTTGTTTATTAGACGTTCAGAATGTGCTGGGGGACGGGGGTGTCATAGCAACCCCAGGGGAATATGTGTAAAAACATAGATACCCCACCCCTGACCTTCGTTTAAAGTTTGCTCATGAGAGGGTGGGTGGGGATTCTGCAAAATATAAACATCAAACATTGTCGACTAAATTCTACATTGTCTTAACTTACATGTTCTTGAAAATGTCACAACTATTTGCTTTATTTTTTTTTGTACACATAGAAACACGAGATCACACAATATTCCAAAATATTTCGGTTTTTTTAAAAATAATACTTGCATGTCTGATTTACCCAGCATTAAAGACGAATATCACCAAAAAAATGCTCCTGAATGTAAGCTGTCTAGTGGTAATACTTCTGAGTTTGTTTCCCCCATTGTATTTATAATACATATACTTCTATAAAGTAAATCATTTATCATTTGTATAATATTTATTTATCTTGATGTACATGCATCTGTATTTATTATTACAGAAGTTAAATAAAACAATCGACACATTTGACCCACACAAAAGGGCCAGTGTAGATACCCCTTAATCTGAAGACCCTAGGCTTATACTTCTATAAAGTAAATCAGTTACTCCTGTAATATTTCATAATCTTGTCATTTTTGTTTATTTCATAATTTTGTCTTCTACGTAAGCATTTTTATATTCCGTTTGTATTTACTTTGTGTATCTTGATGCATTTTTTTTATTTACAGAAGTTTAAAACAATCGACAGGTTTGTCCGACACACAAGGACTGGTCAGTGTTAGATGCCCCTTAATCTGAAAAACAAGATTAATGACTTAACGTGAGAGCCATTAAATATCTTATTCTAGACACGTGTACAGCATTGCAACAGTATTGCAGCATCATGAAGGGCATCCATGTGATGAGCGATCTTGCATGACATGTAGATAATAATTCTTGGTTATGAGAGCAACATGATATCCTTCTTTGATAAAGCAACAGCTTGACTGCTATCAAGCAGAATGCATTCTAGTATCAGTAACACATTCACGGCGAAGGGGAAAGTATAACAGTAAACTTATTACTACCCGTCAGATGCCAATACAAAACCTCCCCTATGTACATGTAGTGTGAGGTACCCGTCACGGGTGCACAATGACCAGCGATTGTTGGGCTGAATGCCTCCTAAAACATTGAGTCAATCAAATGCAAATGTTTTAGGAGGATTTTGCAACATCCTAAGTTGGTTGCAACACGACGTGTGATTTCAGCATGATGACATGATGAGATTTTGTGGAAGCACCATTTTAAAACCTGCCTGCATGATAGTGTTTGAATGGACAAATAGACACCCTAAAACATATAAATTTAGATAGCTATGCCGTCACTAGATAAATATACATAGTCGGAATACAACAAATGAGTTAATCTCCGGTGGAGAAAAGGTCTATGACACATCAATCTACGGAAGAAGCTAGGATGATTAAACGGTCGCCCAATGAATTTTACTTTAAAAGCACGTAATGATCGTGTTGAAGTACAGTTTTCCCCAGGATTTCATTTTTGGACCTTATCAGAGACACACATTATCATGAAAGATTGCGTAGCTTAGAAATATTGTTAAAGTTTGCCTTTAAACACTAAATTTCGTAAACAAAACTTCACCTATCAACCAACCTCGTAGCCTTCCCTTGATTTTTTTTTCTGGATCAGCCCCCAATATGAAGTTCGCATTGAACAGTCAAACAAGTGATGTAGACCACTTATACTGAATAGTTGATGGTCTTTAATGATTTAACAAAAAGTTCATTGGTTATTTTCATTACGATGGCGTTATTGATATCTTTAGTCTAGCGTTATGTGTTCAAACTAGCCAATGTAATGATTGTGCTTTGTTCTGTAGGTCCTAGAATCTAATTTGGAGGAGGTGGCTAAGCTCTTAGCCTGTAGCAGTATACACATCTCATCTCAGTTTCTGAAAACTAATATCGAAGACATGAAGGGACCGTCTGGGTATAAAATTAATAACACACAGACGCACAGGAACCAAATATAACCAACACACACGAACAAAAAATGCACACAAACACACACACACACACACACACATACAAACATGCATGCATACACAAATACACACACACACACACACACACACACATTCTTGCACGTAAACATAGACACAACACGTGCACGGTACATACACACTGACAAACGTATATACCAACTGTTATAGTTCGACTTTAATATGTATTTTTTTCTATTGTGATCAATTTTCGACAACCACTATACACTTTAGGGATACAGGTCGACTTCAGCTGACTGTTTCGTTAAATTTAGTGATTGTTCCACTTGTTGAACCAGTATCAGTTAGGTAATCCAGAAACCTATTTGTCAAATAGCAGATGTAACTAAATGGAATGTGCCCTCTTTATTAAAAAAAAGAAGAAAAAAAGAAATGAACAGATCTATATTTTTTCATCAGGAGTTATAAACAAAAAATGACTAGGTTTTCATTGTAGATATCAGTGAAATTCAGTATTCATCCGGTGATCTCAATAAGATTATGCTCAATATTATCAAATGTGGTAAAATTTTCTCGAACTTTTCTTTCTAAGAAGTTTCATAAATAATTGTTAGGGTACCCCCCCCCCCTTTTTTTTTCTGGCCAATTAATTCAAAATGGATTAAAAAATACGTTTAGAACCAACTTCAAAACTGAAGATATCCCCTAAATTAACATCAAAATACCCATTCTACTGCTAATTATTTGCTCCGAAAGGTTGATAACCCGTCTTGAAAGGTAATATGGTACCGCGACATATTGAAAACCACCCCGTATAGCGCATACCGACAAGTAGTTCAGTTCATCTGCCTTTTCGCGAATGTCAAGATCTTTCCGAAAATAAAATAACACGTGCTATCTCAATTTTGTGTCTGCTGTATACAAACGTTATAGCTGAATAAAAGCGATCGCTGGCGCGCCAAAAGGACAACTGTGCATTGAACTCCATAAAGTTTTCCTTAAAGTGAAGACTGATTGCTGCCAGGTGACTTTATTGAATTATTGGTGTCTTTTTTAACATTTTGTGTTTGCTGTCTAACTAAGATGTGGAAAGAGTGATCCAGAATCTAGGTACACCATCATCACCGTCATTTTTATTACAATGCGAAATTTATACTGTTGCAAGAATATAAAATATCATATTTCATCAAAAATTATTTGCTCCCTTACTCTACATGGCTAGTCGTAAGAAGTAGACAAAAGGAGTTAAATAAATAACGCCATAAACTAAGAAACACTGTTTCTAAAATATCGGGTATAGCCCTAAAAAATTAAAAGTCAGTGGATTTTTTTGGTCCCACCATGGTCACTGGTGACGAATGTGACCACCGACTATTCGTATTTAGCGCTATGCCCGATTTTGTTAGACTGAATGTTCAATATTTTGCCTATATTAAAACCCATGTTGAGTGATCACTCATAATCAATATGAAAGATTGAATAATATATGGCCATTTTCAAACGTGAGTGACACGACAATTTGA
>JZLH01S0631082.1:1361-23875 GCA_001188425.1 Eucidaris tribuloides | reverse complement strand
AAGTGTGCGTGAGTGACACGACAAATTTTGGACATGGGTGTCTGACCATTATCGGTTATGGTTGGATTCGTACCATAGTAGTTCTCCAAGAGTACCACAAGTCCTAGAACATGTGTGTAAATATATTACCTATCTAACATATGTAGTCACATTCAATCATTCCCTCTCTGTGGCAAATGGTCCCCCTTACATGCCGTGAGTGACACAACAAAATGCAATAATACCCACATTAACATTGAATACCCTTGTACTAAATTCACTGTGTTACAACATATAATAAATTATTTCATGTAATTTTCATGGAAAACTATCATCTAAGTTTCAAAAAATATTGAAGCCTATTGATTTCTGGCAAATTTTAATTTTCACCCTTATGTCCACTTTTGTTTGAAAATGGATAATCGATTGATACTTAATAAATGAATAAATATATACTGTATATACATACCATTTCTCTTATTCTTTTTTTTAATCCCAGCGTTTCATGTTGGAATTCATGACTGTATTAAATGTTATCACATCTTACTTAAGGATCATATTGTATACTTAATCTATGTCTTTTGATATATATCACATACTTCACCTTGTCGCGTCTCATTAACGTGTTTATACACCGTGCCATGTACTCCAACCACGCTTGATAAAATCAAACTAATAAACACTATATCGTTATGACGTCCTCTCCGCTCCCGTCCTATTGACTTTTTGACTGATGTTTATTGCATTAAGGTTTTACAATTCATTCAGATATCCGTGATTGCGTGGAGTGATGCAAGACCGATAGGTCTGACGGTCTGTGCCGATGTGTGGCCACAAACAAACATATTAGGCTTCTTAATATATCCTAACACTTATCGGTGGTGAAAAGAAAGTGAAGCTCCACGACGGTGGTACTTTAAAATCATCTATATCATTGAATTAACGGCAGCAACGAGTTTCATTGTTATCATATCCATTCCTCTCATTGCTCACACTTGAAAAGGAAAGTTAGACATTGAGGCGAGGATATATTTTGCAATTTTGTTCTCATGTTGTCAAATGGTATAAATGTGATTAATAAACGTGCTTGCCAAAATAATTGCGGTTAAAATAAACGTACCATGAGAATGAAAAAATTCCGTTACACTCACCAAATCTCAGCTCACTGGCTAGAGAGCTAGTCTACATATATCAAGGTAGGTCTCTGTTTCGATTCTTACTGGAACCGAATCTTTAATCTTCTTTTTCTTCTCTTTCTTCTTTTTCTTTTTCTTTCTTTGCTTTCATATATTGTGAATGAGGTTTATTTAATCGAGCGAAACTTAGACAATCATAAGAAGCACGTAAGAGAAAGGGGAAAAAACAACCCAAGTTGAAAATAAGTTCATAGGAAAAAGCGTTTTGCTTCCTGGATACATCAAAGACCTAAGCAAACATTGCGGAAATTTAATTTAAGAAAACTGTCAAACTGTGATATCTGAGCTACATAGTAGTGTTTAAATGGACAAATAAAACACACTAGAATACAAAAGTTTGAAAAGTTACGCTGCCACTGGCAAGATATGCATGAATGAACGTCACCCATGAATTTCCACAGCGGAAGAGTATAAAATAGCCTTAATCTACACGTAGTAAATCCATGGGAGGAAATGAGCACGGTGATCCGGTCAACCCGAGTACTCGTAAATCTTTACTTTTCTAAAGCACTTAACAATCTTTTTGAAATACATTTTTTTGTCAGGGCTTTATTTTTTAGACCTTATCAAAGACACTTTTAAAGCTGTGGTCACTGTTAGTCTGTGGCTTTCAGTGGCCTACGAGTGTATTAAAACCTTGATCCCACATCACAGGTACTGTCTATCTAATGTACAAGTCCGTCCACGTAGAATAGCACCTGTACAAACTATGTGTTGTGATAAGGGAGAACGGGATATCCTCTTCAGCTGTTGACGATGATGTCGGCCGGCAGATGTTTCTTGATATGCGGCTTGATACTTGACTGTTAAGTTGCCGAGGAGAATCACTCACACCAAAAGTAAGTGCCCGAAGCGCTTACTGGTCGGCCAACTACTTAAAGGGCAGTGACATGATTGAGAGAGATTTAAAAATATGTCATTCTGCGATATCGGATTGTGTGATATTTGATTTTAAGGTGCTATTGTTAGTTAAAACATATACCTCCATGATTACAGAGATAAAGTGTCTGGTCCCCGTGTACATGTACATATAAGATTTAAGTACAGTACACAGTGTCTAAAACAAAGGTTTACGTAAGGAAATCAGTTTGTTTCAGTTTAAAGGCAGGGCATCTCTTTTGCAGGGGTACAAATTAACCTTGTGTAAATACACTGGTATGTAGAAGAAAATAGAAAATACCATCTAGGAACCTTTGGCAAAATATAGGAGCTAAAAACATAATTTTCGAGGAATTGTATTGACCGTTAGGCCTATACTTTGACTTGAATTATCTCCTAGAGACAAATATAATCATATTTAACATGTACTACATGACAATTATTTTTGCTCATTTTTCAAATTCTAGGTAATTAGTGATCTTCAGATTTCTCAGACATGTCCTTCATTAATAACCTAAGGGCATGAGTAATTGTTTGTTGTGCTGCGGGAGTGGTAAAAATGAGATTTTTCTGCCTTGAACGCCAACCAAATACTTAAAGGGTTTTTTTTAGGTAAAGTGACCTATAACATTGGTTCTCAAAATGTATCAACCAAATCTACGTGGATTTTGCTTGATTTCAACAGATTTTATATTGAATTTGTTACTATTAGAGAATTATTAGAGAATAATCTGTAGTATCTCTTCGGTGTGGTATCGGCTAAGACGCTAACTCTGGAGAGGAAAAATGTAGTGTTCTAACGGCGAAATATTTTGTTTGCACACTGTAATAGACCACTGCAAGTCAAACGGGTGTAACGTTAGGAGCCGTTTCGTGAAATATTTACATAACTATCTATTCGAAGACAGCTACAAATCAGTCATCAACATTTTGTTTTTATTTTAGTCTCGTATAAGGAAGAAATGCCGATAATCATTAAGTGTGAAATCTTGGAAGTTAGCCTGACATAAACAAATGCAAACAACCACAACGTTTGTTGGGGAAATGGCGCCAACGACTTTCATTTAGTTTTTGTGGTTTTATTTCATTTTATTTTATTTCGGTGAAAACCATGCACCAATGAATTGATAGCCCATGAAGCTTGATATTAACTTATTCCAATGATGTCCTTTATTTTTTTTTCTCGTGTGTATGTATGAAGCTATGAAGCTCCAAAGGCCAACGACGTTAAACTATTTTTCCTTGTTCAGAAGAATGTAGCAATAGTTTGCTTGGTTGAAGTGGTTAAATGTAGCAACAGAAAATAACAATAAATAAATAGCTATTTATTGAAAATAAAGTGAAATGGCTCTTGTAAAATAAGGTATAAGATATTGCTTTAGTGTAAAGTAAAACTTCTGATGTCAATTTGTTGTGATCAAGTCGAGGGGCTGTTCGTGACAGCAGCTGGTCTAACACTCAAAATTGTTCCGCAAACTTAAACTACGATTAGTCCAAATGTCAAAAATCGCATTAGGGTATTTACATTATAATGTTTGTCTCATGGATTGTTTCAGAGCGCTGTATGTTTACCACCAACAACCAATACCACAACTACCCCCACCAGGCGAGCCAGCTCTTACCATCTACCTCGAATCAGAACTTTCTTTGCCAACATTTTTTTCCTAACAGCGAACCAAAACTTTTGAATTCATTTCCTTTAGATGTGCTTGAAACCATTACAATACATACCTTCAAGAGAAAGCTCAAAGCAATCTTTCTTAATACTAACTGTATAATGATGATGCCTTGTAACTAGTTTTGCCTGTTCCTTGCCAATTGAGTCTCTTTACTAATTACTCCTCAACGTAAACCCATTATTACGTATATAGTTTTCCTTCCATCAATTGAACCCTTTTTTTTCTTAGACCTTCTATTTTTTCAGTTATACACACTTACCATACTAAATTGAAATTATCGTGGTGATAGTGTACATATTGTTTTCCTCTTCTATTTCAATTAATGCGGTAAATGACATTTAGCCAACGTTGATTGTGTCTCCTGAGTTTCTTTTTTCCTTTCTTCTTCTTTTTCCTTCCCTTCTCCTTTTCAGTATTGTTTCGCATTTACTGTCCCGTCCTGTCTTTTTCTGTTTTGTATTGTATTATATTGTATTGTCATTATATCGTTTGCTGCTGTTTGTATTGTCCCGAATTGTACAAATTGTTTTCAATCACCTTTTGTTCAACTATGCATTACTTTGATTTTCCCACTTTTATTTCCTTTGGGCCTACGAATACAAATTTACTTCAGTAGGTCCTATCATTCCCACACTGCGTCAAGAATTTGCTCCAAATGATCATTTAATATTGTGTTATACATAGGCCTAAGTATAGTTTAATCAAATGAATTTAGCTCCATTAAGATCAATTGTTGCAGAAATGATTCTAAGTATATATTAAACATTTTTTTCTGGTCTTAACTCTAATCAATTGTGTCTAAGTTATGTAACTGCTATTACTCTGTAGTCTAGTTATTGTATAACAGTTGTACATTTTTGTGCTTATGATTCTGTGCATTGTGCGAGGAATTTGTGGAAATGTCAAATAAATAAATCAAATCAAATCAAATCAAATGATGAGTGAGATTCATTATATGGAGTGACTCTCCATGCAAGGTTTGAAATTGGAATTGTGTGTAACTCCTACAAACACTCTTCAGAGGGTAAAATTCACAAGAAACTCTGTTTAAATGCAATGTTCTCTTTCAAAGCACTTTTAACTCATTGAAGACGGTCGAGACGAGATATCTCGTGTCTAGTCTTCAACAGCTTAAAGGCCAAGCGTCTCTTTTGCATGCCAAATATTAACATTGTGTAAATACACTGGCATATAGAAGAAAATACCATCTGAGAACCTTTAGCAAAGTATAGGAGCTAAAAAAAAGTTTTAGTGGGATTATTTGGCCGTTAGACTCTGATTTGAATTTTTGTAGAAACAAAAAGCCCTAGCATAGAACGTGCACTAAAAACACTCATTTTTATGTTTGCACATTTTTCAAATTCTGGGTAATTCGTGATTCCCAAATTTCACAGACATGTCCTTCATCAATAGCCTAAGGACATGAGTGATCTGTCTGTTCCTGTTCTGGGAGGATATGTGCAAATGAGAATCTCTTCCTTTAAGGGGTAACGTGTTCCCCGTATGTTTTTTTATGGAGTAAATAATCGAAAAGTCCAAATGGCGGCATTCAAAAGGTAACCAAACTTGTCGGTGTTAGCTTGCCAAGTATACAACACATTTAGAATTCCGTACAAAACGCTTTAAAAACTGCGTTTTGCTATAGTAGACACATTTTTAAAACACATTCTTGCTATCAGGCTAAACGTCATGTGTCAAATCATTTAACATCGGTGTTCAATTTTTAAACATTAAGTGCTTATAATCTAAACAAACATTTTCTAAGCATATCTTTGGTGTCACCTTCTAAACATATTTTTACAGTGTAGAACAGAAACTTCTTACACAACATAAAGTTTGTTTTACAGCACAAAACAAAAAAATCATTGGCATGAAAAGAATTATTTCAAAATGCCGGCAAGACAAAATAATTTGCAAACATTATTTCAGTTGCAGACCAAGTACTGCTATTGTTGCCATGATCCTATCATTTCAAGTGCTTTGTGCTTGACGCAAAATTAGTTTTCATGATGTCTAAATTTCCAACTTACAAAGCCAATGTGATAGGCCCATGACAGCTCCAATTATCTTGATTGATGATGATAGCATTCTTGATTGTTTAAACACAGGCAGCAGCTTTATTTCACGGTACCCATGTCCTGAATTAAGGAGTCTTTTTAAATTTTAAGGATGTCCAGGTATGACCTATATTTTGCAAAAATGATTGACAATATCATTCAAGGTTGATACAGGGTGGCCCAGAAAAAAGGGAACACCTAAATGTACTGTTATTTTTTTAACTTAACTGCTCATTTTTTTATTTAGATCATTTTTCGTAGAATGACACCAAGATCAGCTCTTTTGGTAGGATATTTTACATTTTAGGACTTTTTTGTGAAGCAATGTAAATTTGGTATTGCTGTTCATTTGTTTTGTGACTTTTAGTCATGATCTAATGAAGATGGCGAACTAGTGAAATTAACAATGGGAATAACCGACTATATTACAGAGAAGTTTGCTATTACAGTGCTTTTCCGTTAGCATTATGTAGGCTATTGAACTGTATAATCTTATTTCAGAATATGAATAATGAGTTATGGATCAGCTAGAGAATTCGTGCCGAGAGAGTACACGTGAGGATAGTTTGTTGTATAGACCAGTTGATGTTGCTCTTTAAATTCCTATTAATTCCTCAAGGGTGTACTACTTAAGGACCTCTGCGTCACGCAAGGGCAGGCCAAATAAACGATTTTATTCCCGATCGGGAAGGGAATTTACGAGCTCACAGGGATGATCCTCATTGATTCACTTGCAATCAACTCACAAAAATTTACTGGGCAATAAGGAATCAAGGTGGCTACCCTGCCGGTCACGTTGTATCCGGTAAATCATGAGAAAACTTATCGTAAACACAACATTGCTGTGATCCTGAAAAAAAAAACCTTTTAAAAACGGGTCAAACGGAAATGGGGGTCAGTGAATCTGCTCATGAGTTTGTGCTTTTTAAGTAATACTATAGTATTAACCCCAAAACTCTATGACATGAAAACGACAAAATCGTAACCTTAACCGTCGTTTTTTTCGGGGGGGGGTTACCTTTACATTTATCATTATTTTATAACCGAATCGTTTTACCGATTTCTTTGACTTTTAAGAAATATAATGTAATATCCATTTCAAAGTCCTTTCAAATCATATTTCGTTACTACACTTTTCAAAAGTTTCTACGAACTTGAGAGTCAACACAAATCTTTAATAAAGTTCCTTAATATACGTCTAGCCTATGAGTATGATATTTATATATCTATATCTATCTATACATATATATGAGTGTGATCAGTTAATGTCACGGACGAACACTTTCAAAAAATGACCATTACTGAAGGCATAAGGAAAAAATGACAAGATATGAAGGGTTGATGTATGAGTTATTGTAGAGGCTATCAGTTGAGGTACTGTACAATGCTAAAACTGTCTTTAGGCTTTCAATAATGGTCATTTTTTAAAATGTCCGTCCGTGACATTAACTGATCACACTCATATATATACATAAGTTTGTGTTCGTGATATTTATTGGGAGAGTTTTTATGTCTGTCAACGATCTAGACTAGACTTACTTACCAGCAACTTGCACCAAAAATGAAGACGGATAAATATACTCCAATTATTACTATTGACCGTAGAACGTTCATCAAATTTAATCGTAGGCCTATACTCTAATTTAAAAAAATAGAACAATAAACTTATAAATATGTTTTAGAGCAAACTGACATTTATTGAGTATATTTGGGTCAAACTGTCTCCGGAAATTTGACCCTGATTTGGATCACATTACCAAAATCAGGGTCAATTTAACCCAGTTGTGGATCATACCTGACTCGTTAGCGAGTGTGACCCCAACAGACCCTTGATCCGAGTTAATCTCACCCCGTATGTTTTACAGTGTGCTTTTGTGATTTATCAGATGGTTACTTTGTGGTGGTGGTGGTGGTATTTGACTCCATATGTCTTGTTTTTCTGTGAGATATTGATCTCTGTCGTACAAGGGTTAATGTACGATATGTGCATACGCACGATATCCGACAGAAAAGAGGATTGTGGAAGAAAATTATCCGCCATGCTGCTGAAATTACAGACGAAATACAGTACAAATGAAATCCATACCGCCGTAGAATTGCTCCTAAGTCTTCGTCTACCTCATTAATCAACTGGACTGGGACTGTAATTAATTATGTATAACTTCTGCTTTGAAACTTAGACGTCTCGTCCTCGTTCGCTGACATGCCCGAGCCGTCCAGTGGAAGAATTTTGATTTGCTGCCGCATAATCCTATACATTGCACGTAATGAGTCGCGCGCTGACAGACGAGCTTCGTAAGTTTTTACGGCCATCCGCTGTAAGCTCGCAACATTGCTGCGCGACGTAATCCCACTGTACTCGTAATAAATAGCATACATGGAATATGTGGCCAGGCCTGTCACATTGCTAGAATAACAGCATATAATATAGATCTAGGGATTTTCGGGGGTGGTGTTAAAGATTTTGTTTGTGTAAGGAATTATTTTATGAGAAGTTTCTTACAGCACACGCCAATTTCTCTCTTCAAGCTGGGCCAAAACTCGAGGTCACCTGAATGGTATTCGTAAGCAGACGATTGTATCTTCCTGTATCTTAAAGGTAAATGACATGATTGGGGGTAGTCCTCAAGTTGGGCCGAAACTACTCTAGAATTACGTAAATTAGGCAAGGATTCTCCTGTGAAAATCTTGTAGTCAAACGTTGACTCATTCTAAAATAACTAATGTCAATATCCTTTGTGGCAGGCAAACCTGCTGTGTGGCTCTCCATGGGTCCTATTTTTATCGTGCCCCGATAAAATTAATGTTCATGCTTGATTCTCCTTAAGTAAACAAATTTGAGACAAATCCTCCCACCTGGGAGATCCACTCCAGCTGGTGTATATTTGATACATGTCACTAACCGTTAAGAATCAGAGTTTGTGTTCTCGTTTCTTTTTATTGTTGGTCTCTCTTTCTGCAGATAATTTATCGAGAAAGCAGTACTTTTTTATGGTTGGTATATTGCACATGGCTTGTAGATGCGTAATCAGTAGTAGGTACTGCTTTTTAAAACGATTTTTTTTGTATATTACCTAAACATAAAACATCGATTGACAAAACAATGCACTTTCTTCAAAACCTTAAAGGCAGTGGATCTCTTTTGCATGCCTAAAAGTTAACATTGTGTAAATACAATGGCATTTTATAGAGGAAAATGCCATCTGGGAACCTTAAATAGCAAAATATAGGGGCTAGAAACTCAGTTTAAGTGGAATTATAGTGACCGTTAGACTCAAATTTGATTTTTTTTCTCGCGAGAAAAAAATTCCTACCATAGAACGTACACTAAACAGCTATTGTTTTTCTTTTGCATTTTTCAAATTCTAGGCAATCACTGACCCCCAGATTTCACAGACATGCCCTTCATCAATAGCCTAAGGGCATGGGTTATCTTTTCCTGGTCTGCGGGGAAGTTTGCAAATGAGATCCACTGCCTTTAAATGAAAAATCTAGAATCCATATTCAAAAGGTCACATGAAAAGATTGTTTTATCATTTAAATGTCTATGTGGTTACGTGTATAACCAATACCATGCACGGAGAAGAACATTGTTCTTGGACATATTTCATTAACGGATGATCAGAAAGGCATAAATCAATTGCTGTTATTTGTAATTTTCCTTCTACGTTTTGCCATTAGCTAGGCACTTCAGCATCTACAGAATCAACAAAAGTGTTTCCTTTAAACCTATTATCTATAAACGATGTTACACCTTCCCTACTAATAAAATATGGTACAGAAACAACTTGCGACGCTCTTATATCATTTTCGCGCGTAATTGTGTTCCCTCGCCCCTCACCCCTTTCCCAATTAGGTGCCCTTCGCGTGCCCATTGAATTTTATAGGCTTGAGGACGTGAGTGTATGCGGCTATGAAGTTGGCAATTATTTACCGCTGCGTTACGGGTCTGTTACCACAGCCAGGAGCTTTGGTTGACAGTCAGCCATGTTTGAAGAGTATATCTATCAACACAGTGTTAATGTGACAATAAAAGTTTGATTTCTACTGAAGAAAATTATGTCAGTGCGGTACGCGATCGTTAATTTGAGGCGCAGATATTTTTGTTTCTTCCTTTCTCCCTCCACAACGGACATTCCTTCTGTATCGGTAGTCACATGCGCGGTTATCTCTCTCGCACTTGCTGTACGTGGCGTGTCCGTATACCCTCGATGTTATTTCCCATCTACATCACTTGCAACTTGTGAGAGTTGGTTTGGTGTCCTTTATAGGCAGGGTGTCCCTTCTGTACAGGTGTCCACTATGACTGGTTTGTTGCATTTGTTTACCCTTCCGTATTCGGCGATTTATTTTGTTATTACACTTTAAGCGTTGTACAAAAACTTTTTGCTTCATTTCTTTTCATTACTTTTAGTCATACGTGATCTAATGAAGATAGCGAAGTATTGAAATGATGGAAACACAATGGTAATAACCGACTTTATTGGAAAGAAGTTTGCTATTATACAATGCTTTTCGGTCAGAACTATATAAGCGGTTGAACTATGTAATTTCGTTTCAGAATATGAATAATTAGTTATGGAGACAGGTAGAAAATGAGTGCCGAGAAAGAAGTTTACTAAAGAAGATTATGTCGG
The DNA here is from genome assembly GCA_001188425.1 of Eucidaris tribuloides. NCBI lineage: Eukaryota > Metazoa > Echinodermata > Echinoidea > Cidaroida > Cidaridae > Eucidaris > Eucidaris tribuloides. Next base: position 13,448 of record JZLH01S0631082.1, on the reverse strand, counting down.
TGCTGTACTCAATAATTTTAATTTGAGGCGTATATATTGGTTTCTTCCATTCTTCTTCTCCAACGAACGTTCAATCGGCATCGGTCGTCATATGCGCGGTCATCTCTCGCACTTGCGGTACCTGGGGTTTTAGGGCCAGCACACACTACACAATCGGGTACGATCCGATTTTGGCAATAAATCGCAGTTGCATTTAATATGGGCATTTTAACAACTTGATTCGGGTTCTGAACGATAGTTTGAATACTTAAAAATGAGATTTTGGTGCGCTGTCAGCCCGTCGGCGTTCATCCGAACCGTCGTATCGCTATACGACAGTTTAATTGACCGCGCCTTGAGCGAACGCGTTCAAACCAAACTGTCGTATCCATCATTCATAATACACGTAACATACAACAGTTCGGTTTGAACGCGTTCGCTCGAGGAGCGGTTTGAACGCGTTCGCTCGAGGAGCGGTCAATCAAACTGTCGTATAGCGATACGACGGTTCAGATGAACGCCGACGAGCCTTGAACCAGGAGTAAGGGCCAAATTATTTTCAAATCGTAGACAATCGTAAGACTTCTGTCGCGTCACTACGATTCGGAGTCGATTTGGCTTTTCCTCCGACTAGAAAACTGGAAACGGGCCATATTTTTTATTTTACTATCTGTATGACTATTGAGAAACTTAATAAACAAATTATTTTGTCTTGAAATGTTTATATCAAATGCTATTTCGTTTTCTTCCGTATAGACGGATCGTGTAGTGTGCGGTGGCCTATACAGGCGTGTCCGTATACCCCCGATGTGATTTTCCATCAACATCGCTCGCAACTTCTTCGCGCGTTGAAGCCGGCACTTCGGTGCGTGACGATATATAAAATGGCCTACTCGTAGAAGATCCCAATTATCTCATCGGGCAATAGACTGATAAATCTCAACGTTGACAATTCACTTGAAACGGCAATGAAAGAGGATCCATTTATTTCCCGCTGACTTTATTTGCAGCTGCACTCGCTGCAGAACTAGTTAGTAAACGTCCTTGTCTCTTATCTCACGTTTTTTTTTATGGTGGACAAGTTTTAGCGCTGAAAATCTGCGCTGTTTGTAACGAAGATGATGCACGTTCTCTATGCTACTCGGTAGGAAAAAAGAAAATAGGACCTAGTGAACAAATCCAGCATTCCGCCGGCGTCAATCACTCCTATTTCAGAAGGGCCTTTTCGGAATAAAGTAGCGATGCAGTGCCAATGTCATGTTTTCACGCAGATCTGCATATCTCGTCGGTTTAGAACCAGAAGGGCGTTAATGCAATACGCATTGACAACCAGAAGGGCGTTAATGCCATTGACTCTGTACAGTAATAACGCCCTTCTGGTTCTCAACAGGTTATGCGTTAACGCCCTTCTGGTTCTATACCGACGAGAGTCTCCAAATAAACCTGGCACAGGGATGTTAGAGGCTGGCACAATAGGCCAGAGAGGCACTATGGCCTCTGGGTGGGGACACATGAGCCCGGGTTAATGAAGTAGTATAGGCACTTATAATCATACAGATAGCAGTCAAGATAAGGGATAAAGTCCCCCCCCCCCAGTTAAATTTTTCTGTTTAATGTGTATATTTTTGTATTTTGCTGTGTTTGTCTAAGCGCAATGTAAAGGCCCTATGTAAATATTGATTATTACTACATTATCTTTTTCTTTTTACTTGTTGATTCTCCCCCCCCCACCTGTCAATTTCTCCTTTCATTTTTCTACCTGAACAACCTTAAAGACATGTGATAACATTGAGGAGCTTCAATTTAAAAAAGTCAAACTGTAATATTTGAGCCACATGGTAGTGCTTAAATGGACACTTAGAATACAAAAGTTTCGAAAGTTATGCTGCCACTTGCAAGATATGCATGAATGAACGTCACCCATGAATTTCCCCTGCGTTGGAGTATAAACAGCCATCACAGTATGTCTATGGGAAGAAATTAGCATGGTGAATCCGGCCAACATGAGTACTCGTAGATTTTTCACTTTTTTAAAAGTACTTAATAATTTTGATTTTAGATCTTATCAAAGACACTTGGAGCATGGAGGATTATGTAGCTCGCAATTTCTTTTTAAACTGTGGTCATTGTTAGCTTGTGGCTTTAATAAAGCGTCGACCCTCCTATTTTACAATACCTGGATTCGCCCATATACATGAACAAGTAAGCACGTTTCAAAGGTTTCGATAACTATCTGCCCTTTTTTCAAATAAGCACGTTATGATTTCCAAACTATTGTCGTTTGCCTCACTCTTTCTAGTAAAAAAAATCACATTCTTGTGGAGCAATATTTTCTTATCAGATTAGCAGATCGTATAGTTGTACAATGTATTAGTAAGACATGGGTTTTTTAAGTCAATACGATTTATTATGAGGTTCACCGCCTCGTGACTGACATAAATACGAAGAAGTGTGTTTTTACAGCTGACGCAAAAGTACTTTCATAAAACCTGACGCTCGCTCCATCATTCTCAAAGACGTGCATCTTTTTCGTAAGAAACCGGAACACAATTGAACGATTTTGTGTCAATATTAGGTTTTTACAAGGAAAGTGTAAGACTAAGATGTTCATAAGAGTAGTGGGAAATGTAGTCAAACAGTTTTATCAACGCCATTATCAATTTGATATTATGTGCGCGCCATTTTCGACTTTTCTGATTACTTTGTTGACCAGGCGTGAACATCTTTGCCTGATATTGTCTAATCGAGAACACAAGTGTCAATTAAACAACATCCCCTAAACTCATCGGAAACATGTTTAGTCGTGCTTGCCTGAACGACACGGTGTATTAAGTCAATACGTTTTATTATGAGGTTCATCGCCTCGCGACTGACATAAATACGAAGAAGTATGTTTCTACAGCCGATGTAAAAGTACTTTCATATAACCTCACCCCTTCATCTCAAAGACGTGCATCTTTTTCGTAAGAAACCGGAACATAATTGAACGATTTTGTGTCAATATTAGCTTTTTACAAGGAAAGTGTAAGAGTAAGATGCTCATGAGAGCAGTGGGAAATGTAGACACGCACTTGTCGTTTTATCAAGCGCCATTATCTTTCTGATATTATGTGCTCATCATTTTCGACTTTCTGATCACTCTTTGTTGACGAGGCGTGAACATCTTGGATGGATATGTGTTAATCCAGAACACAAGCATCAATTAAACAACATCCCCTGAACTCATCGGAAAACATGTTGTTTAATCGTGCTTGCCTGAACGGGAACGACATAAACAACAAACATGATACTGTTCTAGTTCCATCGCGTTATACATCGGTGTGACAGGACTGTTGTCAGCTCATTTAAATCACATGGGTAATGTTCGTTTCATGAGATAGAAGGACGTCAGCGACGTACACAAACGGCCGATGTGAATTACGTGCAGAATTCACGCACGTGTATTCTCGATACCTATTTATTAGATGCTTATGGGCGATATACTTCCTTCGAGGTAGCATGTACAATATATTGTTGTCGTAGCAATTCATCACACGCCCTTGTTTTACTTCGACGTAACAAACTATGTCACTTCAATGACGAATAATCCAGCCGGCATTAAATGATTTATCTGCATTTGATGAGGTCCCGATGAGGTGACTGTTTACAGGGGTTTGTAGATCAATGACAAGCTCTGGTCTGGTATAAGACTAAGGAAAATGGTTCAATGTAAATTATATTGTAGTCCCATGTGTTGGACTTATTGTAGGTTGAAAATTTATAAATTCATGATCGATATATTGCAAAATAAATGTAACCAATGCCAATGCCAATCATTGCGAAATTAAAATTTAAAATACTTTGGTGATTAAGCAAATCAGTTTGTCAAATTGCCGGTCAAGAACCAAATGATTTCGGGCTAGAAGGAATTTGTCATGAATTTGTTTTCTTTGTAACAGCATGCTTTTGCAAGCACTGAATTGAAGTGTGACTTAATAGAAATTTAACCCACCAAAACTTACGTACCGTACATGTATACGTACTTTATTTTATCGTAAGATTTTCACAGCAGAAACTTTGAATGCTTTACGAGATTCTAAAATTACCTAAACTGCTAAAGCCTCTAGGTAAATTACATGATGGGAGGTATTCCTCAACTCGGGGTAAAACTATTCTAGATTCAAGTAAACTGTGCAAGGATTCTACTGTGAAGATTTTGCAGTCAAAACTTGACGTATTTTAAAATAACTGCCATCAGTATGCCTTGTGACAGAAAAATTTGTTGTGTAGTTTTATATGATATTAGTTTTTCTTGGGGCACGAGAGAAATAAAGTGCTGGTATGTTCATGCTTAATTCTCCTTAAGTAAACAAATTTAAGATAAATCCTTCCAGTCAGGAGATACACTCCAGCTAGTGTATAGACAAGCGTATCTTTTTTTAACCAGTTTAGCTCGAGAGGCATTTTTTATTTCTCCCAATCATGTCACTATCCTTTAAGCATTTAAATATCAAGTACATGTTTACACTTGAATTGTGGACAGCATACAATCCTTCTATTTCCCTTTATTCTATAGGTACATGTTCTTCCGACCTCATTGCCAATACACCGAATGTTGGTGATGAACCGTTCTTTAAAAATCGCAACAATCGCAAAAATCAACAACAGTGGCGGATCTAAAACGTCATCATGTTTGAAAAGCATTGGAATGCATTACAAAACCCATTAAACTTAGCATGAAAATACTATTAAACATAATTATACACAATTTTCCGCGCGTTTCTGTATTGCAACTTGGTTCGCGGAGCGCGCCGAAATATTTTGACTTTTTTCACTTTTGCCCCCCCCCATCCGAAAAATGGATCGACGCCCCTGGGTCAAAACCCTCCCTTATAGCAAAAAGCTAGATCCGCCACTGAACATAACTTCAGAACATTTTCTATTGTCTTAAAAGAAGTACAAAAGATGGTATCTTTGTTCCCTGATACACAAGATGTGCTCCCACTGTAATCTATTTCATATCATTTTCTGACTGAAGGTAAAATTAGCATGTATCAGAACACGCATTCTACTCAAAACATTCTTACACTGTTCTGCATATATCTGCAACATTAACTTTCACCTGTATCATGCTCATCACCGAGTCCCGCGAATCAGCGCTTATTTCTACCGCTTTGATCAAAACCGACGTATGGCTAAAGTCTGATGAAGTTTTCAACGAATTGAGTCCGACGTGGAACGACATTGGGTGGCGAACAGTCGTGCCGTTTTGAAGTATTCGTTTAAACACTGATGATTGGCGCAGAGTTCAAAATTTTCGGGTCATCCATTAACTGTACTTTTGTACACGGGTAAAACATGTTTCACTGATCAAAGGTGCAATTTAAAAAATCGGTCGGCAATCAAGGTTTCCAACCTTTCCACTTTTACTGATTATGGTTAATTTAATTATTGTCTCTTGTGTTTTATTTATCCCAGTCATATTATCTGTTTCTGGGGGACAAAGTGCAACGGCTGGATATACTCGATGAAGTATGAAACAACCAACTTAACCATAACAATTCTTAATGTCTTAATATCATGGGCGGAATTACTTAAATGCGAGCGATTGCATTGCAGTGGAATATTTTTATACACACATGTACGTATATTAGAAGAGAACATTGTCGATGAAGTATGCAACACTCAACTTAACCATAACAATTCTTAATGTCTTAATATCATGCGCGGAATTCATACTTAGATCCGAACGATTACATTGCCATGAAATATTTGATTTTAAAAATATAATGTCACTGAACAATTTGCTTCAAGACTGATATTGCACTTCAAGTTATAATCTTTATTATCAAGTCTTATTTGGGTGGATTTTGACAGTTTTGTTTGGAAGCAATATGTGTTATATCACATATGCCCACCAAAACGATTTTGTACGTACAGTGGCGTCCAAAAGTATCGTCATGTTCCGAACGCTTGCAAACGCGAGTCAAGAAACGAAATCGTTTCAATAAACACAAGGCACGCATTTTACTGCGCTGGCTTTGTGTTTGATCGCGTTTGAACACCGTTTCATTAAAAGCGTTTCAGTGAACGCGTTCGGAACGTGACGGTCGCCACCTGTATGAATGCTGCGTTACCTCCGCCGGTACTGGTTCATGTTTTTATAGTGCAAATCAATACAAAGCAAAAAAAATGTTATTTGGTTTTAAATAAATACCCTCCCTACTCAAAAGTATTGCAACATACACTATGACGCATGCATTTTGAGTTGAAGGGGTCTTTCTATAAAGATATCCTAATGAAGTTTATTATTGGAAAATGCAAAATTATTTGATAAGAAATCACTGAATATTCTTTCTCCTTTCTTCTCTAAGGCGGAGAGATTATCAAATGCAGGCACGCCCGCGGCAGAGGGGCGGGAACATAAAATTTGATAATTTTTCGACTCCCTGTAGGGGTGGGGTGTTAATTCACACTAGTATCGTAATTCGGTTTCATATTTTCCGTGAAATGGTTTTGATGGCTTGCAAAAACTTCCAACAAACAAAAAATGTCAATGTGTTCCCCTGACGCTTTCTCAGAGAGAAGACACCACCCCGCGAAGACGAAAGCGCCTCCTATCTTCATAAGACAGTGGTAAGGAGGATACGCCCCATATTTCAGAAATCACCTCCTCAAGTTGCGATTTCTTATTCTTTCTCAATTCTAAAGGCGGTTTATTATTGCAAACATCCTAAAATTTGCAGTCATGCAACTTTTCAGTACATTGGATATAATAAAGTGGACAGAAGGCCATCATCTTCATATTAGTAGCCTTATCTTCCTTACCACTGTCTTATGAAGATAGGAGGCGCTTTCGTCTTCGCGGGGTGGTGTCTTCTTCCTGAGAAAGCGTCAGAAGAACACATTGACATTTTTTGTTTGCTGGATGTCTTTCAAAGCCATCAAAACCGTTTCACGCGAAATATGAAACCGAATCACGATACCAGTGTGAATGAACACCCCACCCCTACAGGGAATCGAAAAAATGTTAAATTTTAAGTTCCCGCCCCTCTGCCGTGGGCGCGCCTGCATTTGATAATCTCTCCGCCTTGGAGAAGAAAGGTGAAAGAATATTCATCGATTTCTTTTCAAATAATTTTGCATTTTCCAATAATAAACTTCATTAGGATATCTTTATAGAAAGACCCCTTCAACTCAAAATGCATGCGTTATATTGTATGTTGCAATACTTTTGAGTAGGGAGGGTAAGTCAGGGGTGCTGAAGCACCCTCAGTACCCCCAGCTCCCTGGGGCCGCGTTAACTCGACGGTACAAGTAGCATGATATTGTTGCCACCACCCCAAAGTTAGTTGTTTCCAATGTTGTGAAATTCTGTCTAATTATAAGATAAATTTACTCATGGCATTTTAACGTTGCATTAACCGAATTGACCGAACATGATATTTGAGACTGTAAGTGTAAACTTCCATCGCACGTTAATATGAAACTAACATGAAGATCTACTAATTAAACTGAAGATAAATTGGTAGAAAATTCATGTTACTTTCGTATTTAAATGCAATGCAATTATGCATGCACATATAAAGTAGCTTTGTTGATGAAGGCGATATAATTGTATACTAATATCGTAGATTTTCGGTGAATAATAATGATAATAAAGGACATTTATATTGCGCAGACACTATGATAATATACTCACTGCGCATTACAATATAATTATTTTGTAAATTCATGTCACAAACACAATTCAGGTTAAATTCCAATATTAAACAAATGGGTTTTTGACCTCTTCTTAAACTCATTTACGAAAGGTGATTGTCTCACAAACAATGGAAGATTATTCCACAGTGTAATAGAGTTAAACACAGTAGACAGTCTGTAGACTGCTGTACTTCTACCCTTACTTTTATTAGTTTGGCTTAAATTGTAGGGTAAGTTGTTTTTTAATGTGTAATGTCAGTACGGGTAATTTGGTGTTCTGTATGTAATGGCAAATTCTAGGCAATGATCAAACTTTGTTATGTGGAAAGAAACAAGTGCTTAGTCTTGCCAACAAATACTCTTGTATATGATTCTGAACAAATTTCCCAGCACAATATTCAAGTGACTATTTTGATGCTTATTCATTTGTGATATCATAAAGAATGTTGATAAAGATTGTGTGTTTCTATATCACATTTCAATTGTAGAGCCTCACAAAAATTTGAATATTTGAGTATGTTTTCTGACAGTATTGACTTTAATTTTTCACTCATTGGCATAACGGAAACGTGGCTCAAAGGTGGAAATGACTTGTATGTTAAGCTTACCAATTACACTTTTATTTCAATAGTCGTAATGACAAACGTGGTGGTGGTGTCGGATTATATATCAGAGAAAATATAATATTTAAGAGACGACCTGATCTGGATGTTTTTCAATGATTCTGTTGAGACTATTTCATTTGAATACCGGCTGTAAAGTAAAAGAATTTCATATGCTGTCATATATAGACCGCCAGGATATCCGGTTAAGTGGACATTTATCGCAATAGTTTAGAGATGCCCCTCTTCAAATTTAAATGAGAAAAAGAGTGTTATTTAACTTTGCTGCATTTTAACATTGATTTGTGTACCCAAATACTATCTGCAAGTTGTTGTTATGGATACACTCACACCTTTCATTTTGTCCGTTAATCCTGAAACCAACTCGAATAACCCAGCAGTCTGCACTTACTTGTAATGATCTTTACTACAAATTCTCCTGATATATTCTAAATTGGTGTACTTAACTACTGATATAAGCGACCATTTTGCCGTAATTTTTCAATTGCAAGTGTGGATTTGTGGCCAAAAAAATAATATAGTTTTTATATAACATACAGTGAATGAGGAAAATATTGTACGCTTTTGTTCGAATAAATCAAACTGAGTGTGGACAGTTTCTTAACTTGTATAATGATGTGGATCAGAGAATTTGATTCATTTATGACTGTAGTACACTACACTGTACAACTTGTGTTCTTCCATTAAGCAAAGATTTGTATGCAAAAACAAAAATCACAAACGCTGGTTTACAATTCTTTGAAGAGAATTAATGCAGGAAAAAATACTCACTTTCATCGTAAGTTTGGTAAAAACGTACACCTTATTAGGAGAACGTGTTTATAAGCAATACAGGAAATATGGTAATTCAGAAATACGTAAACATAACATATGTATTATAACACCAAATTTGAACGTGTTCGTGCAAGGTGAAAGTACATGGAAAGTTATAAATGAAGTATTAAATGTTCAACATCTAAAAAATAGAGTGTGAGATGTAATTGAGTTGGATGGCCAGTAATCGAAGATCGCAGAAAGTTGTTCATATGTTTAACGATTATTTTAGCAGCAATGGCTCCAAGCTTGTTGTCTGATGTTCTCAAATTCAACACAGATTTTCGCAGTTTTTGTATGAGATTATCCACAATCTATGTTTTTAACAATTGCTGGTCAGAAATTTTAGATGTTTGTACTGAAATAAAAGACAACAAAGTCTGGGCCAATAATATTGACACCAAATTCCTCAAAGAGTCAATGTTGTTTCATATTAGAAACCGAGCCTGTGCAATATTATTCAACTTATCTTAGAACAAGCGTGTTGTTCCCCCAACACTTATAAACAGCCAGGTTGTTCCTATTTTTGCAAGAAGGCGTGACAAAATTTGTTAAAAAACTATAGACGTAATTTCATTTGTTTGCAATTTTGTTCCAAAACTCTTTTAGAAGTGGTCTGTAGTAGGACTTAGTACATCATTTATGAAAAACAACATATACTGTTCAGGTCGTCATTTGGTTTTTAGACAGGGTGTTACTCAACGTATATGGCCTATTAGAATTTACAAATAAAGTGTCTGAAGTCTTTGAGAGAAGAATTTCGTTATTGCGTCTCTTTCTACGATTTATCCAAAGCATTATGACTGTATAAACCACAGAGAAATTACTAACAGAACATGTGAACATTATGGTATAAGCTGGCATAACACATTAATGTTTTAGTATATAAATAGCTCTATGTTTCAGCAAACCGCATCCGCTGGTTATGTACAAATAGATGATTATACCACTCATCTGAATTACTAGGTTAACTAAGAATGTAGTAAATAGTGTACAGGGTTCTGTGCTCGAGACCACTTCAGTTGTTATTATTCATAAACGACTCGCAGCAGTAGTCAGAAGTTATTTTTCCATGTATATTTTGCTGATGCAACTAGCTTGTTTATTTCAGGCATCGATATAAATTAAATGAACTATACAAATGAAACTTGAAATGAATAAGTGTTTGATAACTGTTTATAGCAATACTGCTAACACTTAATATTATGATAAAACATGTTACATGATTTTCAAACCCAAAACAAACTTATAACACAATTGTGAAACAACAATCTATGTCAATAATTATGCTATAAGAACGTGTCACGAGCCAAAAATTACTTAGGCATATTTTTAACGAGAAATTTATCTATGGAATGTACATGTAAATGATATATGCTGTAAAATAGCCAGGGCAGTTGGTGCAATTGAAATTCGACTAAAAATACTATCTCCTTCCAAAAGTTACTTCGACCTTATACATACGATGCATACTACCATTCGTAATGTAGTTGTCTTGTGTGGGACATTGCGCCAACTACTTTGAAAAAAAACACAAGGAATTTTTAATCTTTAGCAAAAAGTGGGGCAGTTCGAGCCATTGGCACCACTGGCCACATTTTCACTACCTGTGCCCCCCTTTTAAAAATTAAGATTTTTAACAGTTAAAGATTATCACTTAATTGCAAGTTGCTTCTTTATGTACTCATACTTTAAAAATATTTATGGCCAAGTAATTTTGATGGGATGTTTCACCCTTGTATAGCTGCCATTCATAACTACAGCCACCAGAGCTGGTTCGGTCTTTACAGCAACCACTCTTAAAGTATGAAATTTCTCTGGAACAACAATTAAATTTATTGGTACTAAATGCATGGAATAATATGCCAAACGATTTTAACTTATGCCATCATTCGTGTCATTTTTAAGCGTCGTTTAGCAGACGGTTATCTACAACGAAAAACATCGATAGATTGTTCCTTCTCACACATTATTAATGCGCCAGATCTTGCCTTTTCAGAAGTTTGCCCTTTGCTACTGTTGTGATGTTTGTTTATTAATGTGCTGTCTGTTAAGGCATTCCAGGCTGAAAGGCGGCGTTGCTTTGGTATGGGGTGGAGCGGATCGGGGGATGGGGTCGGCTGTGAGCAGCTGCTTTGGGAAAAAATAGACAGATAGAAAGGGAAATGTGAAAATTATTGAAGGTATCCTAAATCATTCACGCGTTGGATGCTTGTGTGTTTCATTGGGTCGTCTCCATTCACGTTAAAGTGCGCTGGATTTTGCGAGATTCTGGATGTTTCTTGGTCTCTGGATGTTATGAATGGTGTGCAATGTGCGTGAATGCCTATGGGCCATTTGAATGTTTGTGAACCAGTTGTTTGTTTGAATTGCGCGTGAAATGAACAATTGAGTGATGTTCCCTTTAGTAATAATTTGGTTCGGAAAGATTTTGTTTGTGCTGTAGAGAATGCATGGGTGAAGCTAGTATGTGGTATGTGGTGACTGGAGGGACTCCGCACGGGTATCGCGGTGTTGGCATTAGTACTGAATAGTTAAAATGTTTAAATATTAACAACTTGTGATTAAATTTTATTCATTTCTTCTTTATATAATCTTTCCACTGGTGATGCTTCACTATTCTTTCTGCTGCGTTGGAGGCGGCTTGCTGTTGGCCGTGGAATTGCCCTTTTTAATATACTGGCTATTTCATTAAATCTACAGTTTAATATCGGGATCACCTTTACGTATAGGTCATTAATTGACTTTTTGATTGATCCCCCAACGATGCATATTATATCATATCGTTTTTCTGTCTTTGTGTGGAATTTGAGTCCTTCGTTGTTGTTGTTTTTTAATTGTTTCCTGGGATTGTATGATTTTGTTTTTAGTCCGTTGCTATACATGCATACGATATGTTAACTTTTTTTTATTGTGTGATTCATGTCGGAAAAATTTTTGAACTTTGAAGCTTTTGAACAACCGAAAAAGGCATTGTGCACATAAAAAA
>JZLH01S0631075.1:4568-20652 GCA_001188425.1 Eucidaris tribuloides | reverse complement strand
AATTATGTTATCGGAGAAAAATTTTAATTTTAACTACCACCAGGGAGCGTACATGTAATTAACCCCACATACAGCAAAATCAGAACGCAGACGTTCCTATTTTCTGATTACCACGATCCATCATATAGTTCATCTACGTAAATAAATAAATAAATTAAAACATTTCATTCGTTCATTAGACATTTGAGGCCCAAGTTTCCAACAACTCCACATCCACGTCCCCAAGCTGAAACGCCATTTCAAACTCTAGACTCGTTTTCAATGCAAGTGAATTTGCAAGTTTTGTAAAAGCATGGACCTAGGTCCATGGTAAAAATATGTAATCCCACCTGCCAACTGTCCTACTTGTCCAATCTGCTTCATGCGTCAAGCAAACCGTTAAAGGTAAATGACATGATTGGGTGTAGTCCTCAACTTTGACTGAAACTACTGTAGAATCAAGTAAACTATGCAAGGATTCTCCTGTGAAAATCTTGTAGTCAAACGTTGACTCATTCTAAAGTAACTAATGTTTATATCCCTCGTGGCAGGCAAACCTGCTGTGTGGTTCTCCATGGGTCCTATTTTTATCATGCCCTGATAAAATTAAAATACTAATATGTTCATGCTTGATTCTCCTTAAGTAAACAAGTTACAGACAAATCCTTCCAGCTGGTGTATAGTTGGTATATATTTCAACTCATTTGGTTCTTGAGGCATTTTCAAGTGTTACCAATCATGTCACTAACCTTTAAAGACTCTAAATAGTTAACTGTCTGGCTAAAAAAAGAAGAAGAACAATACGAAGAGGAAGAACAATAACGACGATGACAACACCTGTAACTTTGGATGTAATGTGATATTCATTTGCATTTTAGATACTCGTGCTCCCCGTGTTTTTTTTTCCTAAACTTAGAAATAGAAAATACAAAATTTCATCTAAATGACATTGCAGTACAGACCCAGCAACATTTTTGGTAAAATGAGTAGGGCCTATAATCAACTTGTTGTTAACGCCCCCGGTGTCAGTAATAATCTTGGTTTCATTTCCAAACGGTATTGGTTTGATGTCGTTCATGAAAATAGTAATAAATCCGTTATTACTATACTTGCAGAAACTGGTTATGTTTTGCGGTATGCGGCGAAATTTAAACAAATTGCTCATGTGCGTGTGTGACTACTTTACGCTTGAAATCCAACAACAAAACCTTTCGTTCGTGTTTCTGATAAATATGATGCTAATAATTGAAGGCATTGATATGAGTGAGAAAAGTCAAAAATTTCTCAAGGACCAAACTAGTTGAAATATATGGCAATATATACACCAACTGGAGGTGTGTTTCCTGGTTGGAGGGATTTGTCTTGAATTTGGCTAATTGTGGAGAAACAAGCGTTCAATTACTCGTATGGAATTAATCTAATGCCCTGATAGAAATTGATCCCATAAAATGCTACACAACAAATTCCGCCTCTCACAATGAGAGCTGATGATCATTAATAGTTGACCGTGAAATTCAGACAGCAGAAGTTTTGAACAATTTACTTGCTTTCACAGTAGATTTATCCCACTGTAAACATTTCTTCCAATCCTGCTATCCCCCTTTACCTCTTTACACGCTTTATTTATTCAGAGGAGATAAAAATGGCAATTGTTCTTTTCATACTTTCTTTGAATTTTACTTTCATTATAATTGTATTAAAAATGGCAATTTTGCTATTGATGTCACTCAAGCACGCTAGCTTTTTTTAGTGTATTATGTACAAAGGTAAAGAAGAAAAATAATTACTACGATTGTTCAATTTGATTTTACATTATGTGCACAGATGCAGCATTAGCTCTCAAAGGGTTAACGGGAATGCACCCATGTTAGGGGAAAGGTCAATGTATTTTGTTGGATCGTGCAGATAATAATTACATGAGTATATGAAAATATTATCTATTATCCAGCAGTATCATCATTATATTTGTTTTTCATATTTAAGAAAATGAAACATTGCCTATGTCAAACTATAACTTATGAAAAATAACATTTTTTACATTATTATTTAATAAATTATTATATTAATTTCTTTTTCCTTCTGACGAAGGCCAGTGTTTTCTCATCGGATCGTGGAGTTTCCAATGTACATGATTGTTTCACAAGCCTTTTATCGAAATTACAATTTCATCATGCCTTGTTTTATCCTACGTTTAAAATGTTAAGAATTGTATACTGGGATACACAAAAGCACCAACATAATTAAAAAGCCGATCAGAAGCATATGATAACCCTTACTTATTTTAATATTACCCACAGAAGTAGAAATGACATAAATGTAGTGGTAGCCGTGGTGGTAGTCTTGGTGGTTTTTGCGGTAGTGCAAGTATTAATCGTCGCTTCGGTTATATAGAAATAGCAAAACAGCAGCAATTATAGCTATAGTAGTGTTTATAATAGTAGCCGTGAATGATAACGAAAAGAAGAAGTATGAAGAAGAAGAAGAAGAAGAAGAAGAAGAAGAAGAAGAAGAAGAAGAAGAAGAAGAAGAAGAAGAAGAAGAAGAAGAAGAAGAAGAAGAAGACGACGACGCAGAAGAAGAAGAAGAAGAAGAAGAAGAAGAAGAAGAAGAAGAAGAAGAAGAAGAAGAAGTGCTAGTTGCGGAAGTATTACTATTAAACAATAAAATCAGCAACATAAGTGGTAGTGGCGGATCTACGGAAGATGGGTAATTGGAGGACGGCCTACGAGCACAACATACCGAGGAAGAAAGGGAGATTAAAGTGGTAGTAAAGGCACTTTCAATATCAAACGTTATAATCTCTCGACTACCCTCATTCATTCGTGCTCATGGTAGTAAAGTTAAAGGGGAGATATTTCTATCTGGACCGAGTGGCGTTGAGCGATTGATGACCAGTCGTTAACTTGAAATATTTTATTCTCTCTCTTTCTTGCAGGGGCGGTGAATTTATTGGTGATCCGCGTAACCGCGGATCACCATAGAGTTTGTACGTAATTTTCTTCTTTGTTTCTTTATTTGTGTTTCTTTCTGGTCACTTTTTGTTCAGACGATATCTCAAGTACGACAAAAGCATTAGTCTTGTAACTTGGTATAGTTATGTCCCATATCAATATCTCGGCATGGTAGTCTTGTCAATGTCAAAGACCATCTCTGACGTCATCTATGACGTCATTTGTAAAAAAGGTAGAGTTAACCTATATTTGCAATATCTCAAGCCGGCAGTCGAATAAAACAATGATCTTTGGCAGAGGTCAAGTTGAGGTCAAGGGTCAACTTTTGGTCCATACCACGTGCGCGCTCACGTCTTCACGGGCGTGTACGGGCGCGTCAAAGTTTCAAAATGCTCCAAATGACTTTTTAATAACAGTACTATATGTTTCAGGTCATTTGGAGCATTTTGGTGCGCGCGCGTACGCACGCGTTTTTTCGCACGCACCCCTTTCCTTCTGGAATAACGTACTTTTTTCGATGGTTTTGGATGTCTGACTGAATTCTACGTCATTTACAACCTTTTCCCGTCCACCAGAAACCAAAATATTGCTTACACGCCCGAAAAACGTCAATGCGCGCGCATGCGCGCGTAGCGAATGGCGGCACTTTAAAATCACTTATAACTCTCTAGAATTGACGATGACCCCTACATTTTTTTGCTTATTCTGGTAGACTATGATGCGTAGATAGCATTTCAGGCATCTCTTACTCTGCCAAAGTGTTGTGACGTGAGCTATGACGTCACAAAGAAAAATGGTATTTTACGCATATCTCATGACTGGAGTCGAGTAAGATAACCATACTTGGTACACAGTCCATGTTCGGTCAAGAGGTATACCCTGTGAAGCTAATGACGTTAACGTCCGCGCGTTGCGAGCGAGCGCGGTAACGGCGGCAGATCGATTTTGAATTAATGCTTCATAGAGAAAGTTAACGTGATGAGGACAATGTTTTTATCATGCAATAAATCTTGATTTAGATCGCTGTCAGCTTTCTTTAGATTTAATGATCGGAGCGGGTTACGCGATACCAATTCGTCTCAGTGACGAATTAAAGTCTAGTTTTTTGTTTTTCTGTTTGTATATTACCATCTTTAATTGGCTCAATTTCTGGCCGGTTTGCTTTCTGTCGGAAAAAAACATTTGCATCTTCGAGCGATGAATGAACATGTAAAGGTTTTATCGGTGATCATTCATTTTACAAAAATGACACCAATAAGACTGATTATATCACGAACTTCGGCGACCGGCAGTCTGCTCGTCGATTAAACATGGCGATAAGATTCTGTCGTAAAACAAATAACCCGGCATCGCTTTACAACGCAAACTCTCCTAAGATATTTTAGAGTACCCGGAGACTCGCATTCTCCATATACAATACACACACGAGAAAATGATGTGATCTCGAAAGTGTCTTGTTATTAGGCTTACGAGGACCGGTAATGAAGGTGAAAGCTATATCATGCGACTTGTCGTTCGGGGCCTGACTGTTACATGATCTTGTGGCCTTTTCAAAGTCTATCTAGCCATAAACCATGAAATGTAGCAGAAAATTCAGATGCGATTTTTCTTTAGACGAGATTGGATAGGTGCCACAAGCGACGGGAGAGTTGGGTTAATGCGACTGGGAAGTTCAAAGATCTAAGCGCTTAAAGCGAAGATGAAAATGGAGTATGAAGCAAGTTATGGAGAGACGAAGACAAAGTTATTAATATTAACTCCAGTGAAAATAAGAAAAGGGCAAATTCCGCATCTACTTTACAACACCACTAAACTCCTCGCACTGTATTTTGAAGCTACACACAGGACAGACAGTACTTCAGCTATTTCGAAACTGTGATAAGTGTGTACTAAAGTACAATATAAAATTAAAGGTTTTGATTTTCGGTCTAATTGAATCACATCAGATTTCATATAATTTTGCAACACAAGAACATTTTAGTAACCTGCGTTTTTCAGAGAGAATTTAATTGAATTGCAATATATTTTACGCTAAAATAAATCACTTATTATATTATTGATTTGACATGTTTTGTGCATGGCTTTACTTGTCCAAATTATATTCATAGAGGTAAAATGGGGGCTTACACCTACATTTCAAACCATTTAAAATGGTCTCTCTTATGTATGTTTTGTGTGAAGTGATCGCATATGATTTACTTTACTAGTCCAAATTATATTATAGGGTAAAATGGGGGCTCACACCTACATTTCTAATCATTTAAAATTACATCTCTGACATATAGTTGGTGTGAAGTGATCGCGTACAGGATAAAGCTCTTGGTCAGCAGCAGTTCCCAAGGCTGTGCCACTTTTATGCTGAAAATATATGTGTCACTATACATTTACCAGGAATTTTATCCTTGCACTGTCATAAAAGTTGAATGGGCTTCAGACATATATCGCCGAAAACAATCAGAGAATATGAGAAATGGTAGAGCTATAAAGCTCTTATTTTTTTCAAGGTCTGATAGAAAATATTTATTCACAAAAGAGGAGAAAACAGTGTGCATCACTTATGATTGATGGATCCTTATCGTGCTGCACGTCGAAAGTGAGCAGCATCTGAAATACATCACTCCGCGACGGTCGCTTTGCTCCGCATCACAAAAGAAGGCTGGTAAAAGATGGTGAACTTTGGATTCGGCGAAGATTGAAAACATTTTAACGTTTGGAGAACAAATTCCGCTGTCACGGAAGTTAATGGCGGGGTATGTGGACATGTAAAAATCTTCAAGCGAGATTGGTAATCAAATCAAATCGAGCAGAACAAGAGGGCACAGACCTAGACTATCTTTGGGGGTAAGAAAGAGGGTTCACTTACCGATATCCAGAAAGCTAGAAGAAGCGAGTGAGAGACGGGCATTGTGATCTACGGTTACGAACCAGCGATGCAGGTGGGCGCAGACGGATAAACGTCCTCTTGTCTTGGATTTCCAAGTTTTGTTGATGTTTTTGGCGGGTTCAGCTAAAATTTCCCCTTTCCGCGTGATTTAAACCGTTCGCTCACGGGTATACGACAGTCATCAAGTAAATCAAACCAGAAAAATCAACAATGTGGGTTGTATCCGATAAGTAAGTAGAGCCACGTACGCGATAAAATTGCCGACGCTATCGAAAGATCACTCAAAAATGTATTGGAGAAAATGAAAAATAACTGTCGGTTGATGTCAAGGTTTTACCGGGATTTGTCCCGCTGCATGGCGATTGGGATGACAATAAATACGTCTGTAGCATATATCAAGCTGGTAGGAGGCAAAGGAGATGATATCAGAACGCTGTCGGGAGTCCAGAGGTATACGTTGGATCCCAAAATACATGCACTTTAGCTTATCATTATCATACAGAGCCCCTTGCATGCCATTAAGTTATACAACAATGTAAATTATTTCTGGCGCAGCATGCACAAATTAAGGTTCACTTGGTGTCAATATCTGCCTGCAAAATTGAGATATCGCAGCTGTGGTATACGAGTTATCTCTCATCTCACTAGATACACAAAGTATCCACCAAAGCAAACGTGCAGCGAGTGGTTTTCCTCAAATAAAATGATCAATACTTCTCCGGCTTATCCGTGAAAAAAATCAAAACATGGAATATAGAATCAGATTATTTGCCAGTGATGTAAATAGAGATGCACTTGGTAATGACGAGATACCAGCGACATGTCCCTCCGATATGGTAAGTGAATGAGGACCGACTGAATTATTGGACGGTGCCGCGCGATTCGAGAGTCCGACTGAAGCCCGGTAGGCCGCATGCGTGTGATGATACCTCGACGTATGCGTTGCCTCGCACCACGGAATCACGTGACTTAATTTACTCATGCGCTTTAGCTGACTCCGTCACTATCACCCGGTGTGACTTCACCTGGGAAGCCCGCTATTGTCACGGGGGCTGGGCGGCGATGCGTGCAGCATCCAAAGCGGGGCATCACAGCTACAGGAGCAGCGGGGAATCTAGAGACACGGCGAAAACACCCCCAGCTCGGATACAGGGGGAGTCACGTGGGCCATTTTGTTTTTATCCTAAAGGTCATGCATTAATAATAATCCCTCGACAAGGACAACATCAATATTGTATCTATAACAATAATGCATTTATAATGAGCGTCGATTAAACGTTTAATTTCGGGTCGCTCCGTAAGTGCCATCGGCATGCACATGTACTTTACTAATGATGATGGCATTATCTTAATATCTTACTGGTGTTCACACGTACACACCTAGACTTAATGGTAAAATATAAAAACAAACTGTGAAAAATTGATGAAAGTGGTATTGAGAAGGATAATATCTTGATTGTGTCAGACTGTCTCCACGTATCATGTTGGTATGTTGACATTTTATGAAGTGGCGTAAATGTCAATGTTTATCTTTTTGTTGTACTGTACGGATATCTTACTTGATAACAAAATAATTGTAACGGCGGTGTAAACATAAAATTTCGTTTTATATTTTGACCTAGCACGACAAGTTAATGTGCCACTGAGATCTTGTACTTTTGTTTTATGACACTGGAAATAAACAAAAAACAGAGAGGAAGAGATTGATAACCCCATCGATAAATTGCTCTTTTTCAGTGCTTCTGCACTATATATGCGTTTATTTTTTGGTCATTATTCCAAACAAGAGCTGAGGGAAATATGACAAGAAATGATTACAAAGCCTACCTGCGAAACGAAAATAAACATTACAAATGATTGGTGGCAAGGTCTAATACAGGAGAATGAAAAAAATACACGAATATAAATGGAAGGAATATATGAATAGCAAACGAACAAAAATGAAATTTCTTAATTCTGTGCGTTTGTTTGTTGTGGAGGGAATTGATCAGGTGTAAAATGGAAATGTTGTATATAAGAATTAATTTTATTCTATTCTATTGTAAATGCACAGTTCGTGATTTTTAAGTATTCTTATTATGATGATGATGATGATTATAATAATAATAATAGCACTAATAATAATAATAATAATAATAATGATAATAACAATAATAATAATAATAATAATAATAATAATAATAATAATAATAATAATAATAATAATAATAATAATAATAATAATAATAATAATAATAATAATAATAATAACAATAATATAATATAGTAGTAGTAGTAGTAGTAGTAGTAGTAGTAGTAGTAGTAGTAGTAGTAGTAGTATTGTTGTTGTGTTGTTTTTTATTATTATTATTATTATTATTGTTATTATTATTAATAATAATAAATAAATCATCATCATCATCATCATATCAATAATAATAATGATAATAATAACAGTAATAGTAGTAGTAGTAAGTAGCTACTACTACTCTCTAAAAATAATGAGTGAAAATATTCACTCTTTGAGGAGTGAATTTCAGAAAAGAGTGAATTTGGAGTGAAAAAGGTGTGTTTTTCACTCATTTTGGAGTGACCTCAAGGATCACTCGAAATCTCCGAGTGATCCCTGAGGTCACTCGAAAATGAGTGAAAACACACCTTTTCACTTCAAATTCACTCTTTTCTGAAATTCACTCCTCAAAGAGTGAATATTTTCACTCATTATTGTTTAGAGAGTACTTTTACTACTACTACTACTACTACTACTACTACTACTACTACTACTACTAATTTTAATCATCTAAACACATGTAATTTGAATCAATTAAACAACATAACAAAGGATTCATAAACATGAAATTTGGGAATTTGTTGTTGTTTTTTCAGTAATCTGCCTGGACTTTCAGTTTCGCATTTTTATCAATATAACGAGCAAAAGAATCACTGTGAATAAATAGACAATGTTGGCACTGGTACTAGAATGTTCACAGACTTTACGAGTTTCGTCGCTGCCTAATTCGAATCATGATTATTATTTTTAATAAGTCTACCGATAAAATATCTACTTCGACCAGTGTATCATGTATCAGGGGCGTTGATCTATTTTTCGGATTGGGTGCAAGAAGGTGGATGTAAAAAATTTCGCCGCATTCCACGCGCAAAATTGCAATTTAACATTTGAAAATTGCGTACGTTTGATAGTATTTTTATGTTAAGTTTAATGGGTTTGTAGTGTTTTTCCCTACTTTTTCACCGCTTTATGAATGCCCCCCGCCACAGGACAATTTCAATTCGTGTGTGCTAATATAATATGCTTAAATACTCCTAAAGGCCAGTATTTACCTCTGATGCATTGTCTGATTTCAAAACTTGGTGAGAAATTAAACAAAATAGTAAACATTTACACAGCAATTGACTTTAACTAATTTCTTGGATGACTTCTCCTATAGAAAAAAAAAATGAAAGTGTGGTAGCATTGCTCAAAGAAAAAACCTCAGAAACGGTAAGTTTTTTCTACATATTCAAGAAATTATCTTGCCTGTAAAAGTTATACACATCTAAAGTCGTGTATAGCTTAGTTCAAATATGATTGAATGTAACAAATGTAAACATGTGTAAAGAATGTCAACAAAATATATGGCTATTTTTTCAGATGATCTGTTTTAACGTGTTATAAATCAAGAACGGAATTTTAGCAAACAGAAATCCAGTTGATTGTTTGATTTGGATTCGTGACAATAACAAAAAAACACACAAAAGTCCTAGCAAAACAAAAACGAACACTCAAGAAAGTTTGAACAGGTTAACAGCACTTTAAAGAGTGTGTAAAATAGGCCTAACTGCGACATTAAAATGTCCGGATGTAGGTTTGATAACAGATGACAAGAATGACAAACATGAGATTGACAATTTGTCTTCCGTAATCGTGTGTGTTAAAACCTTCCGCTGGCCCTGAAATGTTGTGAGTTGCCCCTGACATCAACAAAAGCAATCAGTTTCACATTTTCGATCTTAATCGCTCCAACTAATTTAGCACACCAACTTATTACACAGTCAAAGCGAGCCAGCTACACGATGCCGTCTAGACTCGTACGTCGCAGAGGGGGCCCCGCTAGCTTAGCCAAATCAAACACAAATTAGCCGACTGATGCGTACGAGCTTTGTGGACGCCGGTAGATGCCCGCTCGAATCACACTAGACGTTCCATCAGAGGAGCGGCTCAATTAACCTCTCTCCTAAAAACAGACGGAACTCGTGAAGATCGCTTTCGTGCGCTTTGATGCCTCTTGCACTTATACCAAATAACAAGGAGAGAGTGTCAATGTCATTTTTATTATAATACACTCCATCAGTAAAATGGCGCCCTCTATTCTATGAGGCCAAGGTTGTCTTAAATGGGTGAGTAAAGAAATGATTTCAACAGCAGATCATAGGATAATTCGGAACCGCTGCTTGACATCAGTGCACTTACATGTCAACTCTGTATGTTGGTTGACATTCCAAGTTTTCACCTTTGGAAAAGCAAACGGTATCAGAAAAAAAATTATTTCAAAATGTAATATATTTCACACACACACACACGACACAGCAACACAACACACCCACACACACACACACAACACACGACACACACACACACACACACACACACACAGCACACACACACACACACACACACCACACACACACATATATTATATATATATTTATCATTATGTATGACGCATACATTGTTAAAAATTATCTGATTCATGTGTACAATTTCTATTGAAAGATATAGGAAAAGTAATTAAATTCACGTGATGGGGAATCATGTCCATTTCAAACATTTTTGTAAAAAATTTATGCAGAATTTATTCGCGAGTTACCGGAGACGACAGTGATTCTTTCGTTCGTTATGTTAATAAAAATGCGAATTAAAATGATCCCAGTTCCTAACAATTTCTCAACCCATAAATAATGCCGGACATAAGTATTATTCTTATCCTCACCACCACCAACAAAAATGACAGCAACATCATATCTATTCTAATCATGTCATCACGGTCGTCGTCATCGTCGTCAACATTATCGTCATTAGCAGCAGCAACAGCAGCACCATCACCATCATCACCATTAACATCATCATCATCATCATCATCATAACCATCGTTGTCATTATCATCATCATCATCATCGTCATCATTATCATCATCATCATCATCATCATCATCACCATCATCATCTTAATCATCATTATAACATGACCCCTATCTTCTCTTAATCCTCTCCCTACCTAAAAATTGCCGAGTACATTACCAATATTTCAAATTATTTGCAACAAACCCTGGGAAGTACTTTTGTCGTCGATAATGTGATTATGATTACTATCAAAAGAACTCGAAGAGCTCAACAAATCTACATCAACTGAAAGGAAGTAAATCGTTTAAAAAAAATGACACATTATGATTGTATTCGTAATAGTATAGCATTGTTATTCTTTTATTATTGCTATCATTATTATTATTATTTTTATATTATATACTGTATATAGATCATCTTTATTAATCATGTAGCATAGCAGTTACAAATGACAAAGATAAAGATGTATGATTCAACCCAGGACCATGACAGATTTTAAAATCACTTTAAATGCTGTCATTGGCAGGGTAAAAGAAACGAATATAACATAACTAGGTACATATATATAGACAATTACGTTAGAATCATACAACCGGATCCAATTTACACATTCGTCTAACAAAAATTATGAAATTTCGTGAAAACTTATAAGTCAGTACTTTTTGTTTGTGCTTTTATGTAGGTGTACGTGTGTGTGTGTGTGTGTGTGTGTGTGTGTGTGTGTGTGTGTGTGTGTGTGTGTGTGTGTGTGTGTGTGTGTGTGTGTGTGTGTGTGTGTGTGTGTGTGTGTGTGTGTGTGTGTGTGTGTGTGTGTGTGTGTAGTAGTGTAGTATGTGTCTGTGTGTGTGTGTGTGTGTGTGTGTGTGTGTGTGTGTGTGTGTGTGTGTGTGTGTGTGTGTGTGTGTGTGTGTGTGTGTGTGTGTGTGTGTGTGTGTGTGTGTGTGTGTGTGTGTGTGTGTGTGTGTGTGTGTGTGTGTGTGTGTGTGTGTGTGTGTGTGTGTGTGTGTGTGTGTGTGTGTGTGTGTGTGTGTGTGTGTGTGTGTGTGTGTGTATAATTATTATTAGAATTATTAATATTATTCACTTCCTCTTCTTTCTTTTCTTTAAAATGTTTAAATTGTCCATTAATTTATCGTGTGCCGTGAGATTAACACAGGGAAATAGCAGAATTCTCAATCCACTATGAAAACTACGCGATGTCAACATGAGGGATATTATTCATTCGTACCTATAGATGGACGCCTTTCCGAAATTACAACAGATTAAATGTAATGGGCTCTATGCAGAATGCAGATGATATTGAATAGAGAATATCTCACTTCAAAACTTAATAACAAAAATATTAGTTTGTATTACAAGATATCCATTTGTATTGATAGGTCAAATGAGCATGACCTGTTCTAATCTCAACGTGAATTATCTTAGACGAATTCTTCAAGTAAGACAAGTGTATAAGTGATGAAGATGAAGACGCAAATGATGACAACGACGACGACGATGATGATGATGATGATGATGACGGTGATGATGATAATGATGATGAAACCATTCATTGAAACGCTAGACATGAAATTTCGCCCTTACAGACGGAATTTAATAATATGAATTACCTTGCAAAATGTTAACCGTGTAGTTAATGTTAACCATCCCACTACAACTAGCTCCTACACTTTGCTATAGGTTCTTAAATATCATTTTCTTCAATACCCCAGTGTATTTGCACATTATTTAACGTTTAGACGTGAAAAAGCGACACCCGGCCTTTAATTACTCGAATAACTCTGGATTACCGACAACTTTTAGAATGCTGAGTATGACATAACAAGGTTATCAGTTCAACGAATAACTGTATCACCAGATCGCGACACCAAATCACCCGGCTGGCAGAAGGGCGTTAGCAAATGCTCTAAGCAGAAGGGCGTTAACAGTAAATTGCTTGTGACGTGACAACCATTGGCTTATTTCACATGAAAATTAATCAAAGTATTGTGATCTTTTAGATCCCTCTATCAGTACGTAAGGTGAAAATATGGAATAAGCCTATGGGTTTCAAATTAGAGGCAATTTACTGCTAACGCCCTTCCGCTTAGAGTATTTTCTAACGCCCTTCTGCCAGCCGGGCGTCGCAATAATTTTCTATTCCATAAAAATATCACTTTACAATAACATAGACTTCATTTGTGGTCGTTGATTGTCGCGGAATCTGCTGGAAACTGAAAGGAAAAAAGGAAATGTTTAATGTTGATACAATGATAAATAGATAATATTATTACATTCATATGCTGATTGACATACTTATTTTTTATTATATACATATACATTTATATACTATTATTGATATGTTCATATAATTATCAATATATTGATATGTACTTTATATTTATTTATACAAAAATTATACAAGTGATATAATAAAAATGATGAAATAAAATCATTCGTAAGGTTAATGACCAACCATACGAACATTTAATTCTTTTCTTCACTCACCACCACCTTACTTTTATTCTTTTATTTCATCTGAAAGACGTTCTTGTTAATAGCGGATTTAATTACCACCTTTTGAGATTTGGCATTGACGGTGTTTTTACCCTCCCCGGATTTCACATGATACGGTAGTACTTGTTTTCCAATAATGGGGCGAAGGGGAGAGGTGATTGAACGAAAAGAGACGTCTACAATTAAAGACCTTCCGGGGGTAGTCAATTTACTCTCGATAATTTACAAGGGGATGTCCGTTTTGAAATGCGACACTCCTCTAATGGTCTTCGATCACACCGATGTGGCCACAGCCGTATCCGATATATGTCTGGTCCACGGAATGTCAATACCGAACATAAGCGGATTTTAAAACGGATCTGTTTTCAAACACACGCCCACCCCCTCAAATACAGACACACAGAGATGCGCACACACCTACATAAGTGCGCGCGCACATACATGTACATGCATACACTGAAGTGTGCATGTACCCAAATGTAAATGTCTACAGAACATTATATAAAATCATAGGGAACCTGGCTGTAAAATTGAGCTGCGATTTTTTTTTTTTTTTTTTTTTTGGGGGGGGGGTCTTAATTCATCTATTTACGCGTCTCACTCTCTGTGAAAATAAACTCACTATACCTTATTTTTCACTTTCACGAGGGGTGGCTAAAAGGTTTTGACCCTAACCTTGAAAGGATAAAGATATGAAGACAAAATTTAGTCCATAATCATGATGATCAGACGATACAGAGTGTATTGGTTTATTTTTTTTTTTCGATACCCACCAAATTTCTTGGTCATAACAATTTTTGCATTGTTATTGTATGGGTTCTTGAACTTTTTTTGTATCGGGTGTTTCATACAGAAATAGAAAACAACATGAGTATCGGGCTAAATCAATTATCTGCAGCTGCCGATTTGTGACTATTAGATCTGAGTTCATCAGTATCAGTCTGAGACCGAGGAGAAATTAAAACAATTAAAGCATCAGATGTCACACATTTTTCCACGAAATTTGATGGGTTAGCTTTAAAAAGTGTTACATTTTCTCTTGGTATTCTCCATTTTTATGAAATTGTACTGAAATAGGTTTCCGTATACGCTTATTGATTTCTGTTTGGACTAATAGGGGTACTGTAATTTAAGCAAGTGTAATACCTCATAGATGGGTATCAATATAAAACTCTGACGGTATTTACGTAGGCCCTAAATCCTGGTTACGCAGGAACTCCTGTATGGTTATTTCACAGTTATAGACCCTCAGTGTCTTTTCTGTTTTTTACTCTCTTTTTAGTGAAGATGTCCTGGGATCACTAATACTTTATTATCTGGTATCTTGAAAATGTTATATTTACCATAAATCTATTTTGTTGAGCGTGATGTTTATAAATGTTTCGAGCTAGCGCGCGAATTTAATCAACCTCGATTTCAGTAACTATAAATATCCTTTTTTTCTTACGCGTTACAGTAGATCTGATGGAAGTATATCGTGAATAACTTTCACCTCATAAAAATAATGAGATGTTATTTGCGTTCACCTTTTTATAATATGGTGAAAATCTACTTGTAAGAGGTCAGAATGTGATTTATAATTTGTTCATATTTTCGCACCATTCCAAAGCATCTGATAATTTAGATTTCTGCTGAAGGTGCTTTTACTTGAATTCCTCATCCCATAAATAACCACACGATGTCCATCGTAAGTCAAAGGGAAATTACAATTCCATCGATTCGGATGAAATTAGTTATATCGGGCTTAATTATATGTCAACTGTAGAAGTAGTAGTAGTACTTCTATTACTGCTGCTGCTGCTGCTGCTACTACTACTACTACTACTACTACTACTACTACTACTACTACTACTACTTCTACTTCTACTACTGCTACTACTACTAATACTACTACTACTACTACTCCTACTACTTCTACTACTGCTACTACTACTACTACTACTACTACTACTACTACTACTACTACTACTACTACTACTCAACTACTTCTACTACTACTACTACTACTACTACTACTACTACTACTACTACTACTACTACTACTACTACTGTGTAATAAGTGTAATTCTAGGTTCAACAAGCTGCTTATGATATTGTGATAAAAGAAAAATGTCCTGGTATTTTGACAGTCAAATACACAATGTGGTGGAACGCAAACATTTATTCAAATATGGCTCTGGTTTCGACTAGTGTTCTCACGGGGGATAAATTCAATACCGCAATTGTCAGACAGTCTTGACTATAGGGAGAGAATCTTGCACAACATTATGATTTTAAAATTCATAGCATATGCCTATTTCCTTGCATTATTAATGTTCCCCGTGGACCCCGTGGAAGAACAGTGGTGTCGATGAGGCACCGCTGAATACGGGCTATCCAGCCGTTTATAATTCTTTGTTTTTATATTCGGAAAATAAATACATACATACATACATACAAAAATGTCCACGTCTATCGAGCGTGCGCGATGCGAACACCATCAGTTTCATATACACAACAGCAGCGGATCAAGAATTTTTTTAAGAAGGGAGCTGCAACTTGTATTGTATTCCAGAAATGAAGCGTTTAAAACGTAATTAACCCTTTGAGTGCGAAGTTGCATCAGTGTACAATCTTACAATTGAACTTAACAATCCTAATACACTCAGCAAAAAAAGAAAGTAAACACTTTTTC
>JZLH01S0631060.1:0-13834 GCA_001188425.1 Eucidaris tribuloides | reverse complement strand
TGTGTTTGAACACCCCAAACACCCCCCTGCGTACGCGTATTACTTGCCTTGACTACGTAAAAACGTTGTTTGGCTTACCTAGGCCTATACGCATATGTATATACCAGTGTGGGTTTACGCTATTTAGTTTGAGAACATGATACCTTTTTAAAATAAGAATTTAATAATCGCACATGTTCACGAAATCATTAATTATACATCTGCAATCGTTTGGAAAGTTTGCTGTCATAGTCACAATATTTCTTGTAAATCTGGTGAAATACCATTTTCTGACAGAAAAAATTCAAAGTAAGGGAGAAAATCGACAAGTGTGCAGATTTCTGGTCCAAAACTAATATGAAAGTTTACACCAATTTGATTAAATGTTGATCATGTTGTCAAAATTTGCATTCTAGTTTAATTTGATAAGCACACACATAGTAAGGAGTAGGTTCCATTCATAACGAAATCTTCAAATTGCTCAATACATAATAAGCAACCCGTAGAACTATGGGGTAGTATAGAGCCAAGATGCTATACTTACCCAGACTGCGGCAAACGTTGCTGGGCCGTCCCACTTCACAACACAGGACCACCCTCGCCGCTAATTCACCCTTGCTCCATTGATATCAATGGTGAATTAGCACGCACGGCCACATGTGCTCGTTAACCAAGCCCATAGTCACGTAAATAAGCAACCCAGATTTGCCGGACAGTAAATGTATCAGTAAGTTACATTTGCAGCATATGATGACACCTCAACGGACGTTTACGTTGAAAGGCAATACAAATTAATGGTTTTATATTCATTAATTTCACATTCCATAAAATGTGTGTCTTGCATCAAACAGCGGCTAACAAAACAACCGATACGCCAAACGAATGGAAAGAAACCATTCTTCGTACGGAGACTCCCAAGTATGATGTAGCGTACAACATGCTGTTTAGGTAAATACTATGGTGTTAACTTTAAAGCAATATAACACGTTTTTGTAAAATGCAGTGATTGTAGTATTTTTGTTCAATATTGAATATATATGGGGCAGTTTTATGCAAAGTTTTGATGTCTTCCTGACAAAATATTTTGAAAAAAAGGGAAAATGATATATTCATTAAAATTTCAATTTTGAAAAAAGTCGTTAAAAATTCACTTTTTTGCCAAAAGCGCTGTCAAATTTACCATCAATCCAATTAAGTGTGATATCATCTTGTAAGAAAATTTAATGTCTTTAAAATGATACCAAGTTCATGCTTATAGGAAGTTCCATTCAAAAATTTATTTCAAATGGCTCAATATAGGTTGCACTATGGCGCGCCATTTTATAAGGCCCCCATAACCACCATTTTGAAAATTTCACGTGGCCCCGCTTATTTTCTGATTATGACACCACTCGACGAATATCCATGCAAATTTGGTGCTTTTATCACAATTGAACGATTCGACCCAAAATATGCAGTTATCTGCTCCACTATTATGAAGATGAAGATACATGTAGGAGGCGCTTTCTGATAAATACATGCATTATAGCGTATGTTGCAACACCTTTGGCAAGAGAGGTACCGGTATATCCTTTAACCTATATCGTGTTATGGGATGTTATGGGATGGGTGGGAAAATTCAATTTATATCTGAATCACATGGCGTATATTAGCAGTCATTAATTTCAGGTGGAGAAGATACCTCGCAGGATATGGACAATTTGAAATGAAATACCAACGATAAGAATTTCATTAAAAATTGTATTTACGATTTTTTTTTCGAAACCGACTCTTCACCGAAAGGTATCACAATGAATAATCAGAGTTCAGTAGTTTCCTCTCTTATCGAAAGTAAAATTAGTCGTCATTCATTTACAAACCTGGAAGCGACAATAAAGAAAATCAGAGTTACCCGATGAGACCCCGTTATGATTCTCGTGAGTTTTGTCCTACGTGACATCCGTGTAAAAGTTTGAATACAATGTGTGTCGAATTTCCACAACCCATTCTCGTGTCGACAATGTGTGAATGTGGTATGTCTCCAGTTACTGTTGTCTCTCAATATAAATTATGGCCCAGAAAGAACGCAGCACCTGTGATCGTTAATTTCTTCAACATCATTGGCAAAATATCATTGTTTTTTGTTCATTCGTTTGGAACGTTCCCTTTCCAATAAAATGATACCATGATCATTGATTTTGAGTACGGCTTTTGGAACCTAGGGCCATTTTCTGGGGCAACATATAATTTATCCAAATTTGCTACATTTTCAAGTCCAGCGATTCTCAGAACACCGAGATATTTTCGCGTCGCAGCGTGTCATACACCTTTCATTGTCTTCCTTATCAAAGTGAGGGCATTCCTGTGGTTTGTCTGCGCAGCTTATTCTATGGCATGCCGTGACGCAAGAAAATTCGGTGTTCCACGGATCGCCGGAGTTGAAAAGGTTGCGAATTTGGGCAATGACATTGCCTCACTACAATGGCCTTAGGATCCAAAATGCTTTACTCAAGATCAATAATCACGGTCTCATTTTGTTGGAAAAAAGAATGTTCCAACCAATGAAACAAAAAGCAATGACATTTTGCAGATGATGTTGAAGAAATTAACGACCGTATGTGTTGCATTGTTTCTGGATCACCCTGTAAAATGTTTCTATCTATTCAACGGTGAAGAGATTTATGTATAATCTATCTGGTCATCCGTTCAATATCATCCATTGATTTTTAAATTTGAGATATTTGAGTACTGACGAAGTCACGTTGTTGTGGTGCAACTCTTGAGAATTGAGAGGATGCATGCTACTGGATGGTGGCGGTGTTGTCGTCAAGTCCGGACTCGAGAGTCCAATTCTAGTGAACTCGGACTCGGCGTCGACTCCCTATGTAAAATGAATGACAAGGTTTTATCAAACTGCGGACGCGGACTGGACTACCACACTGGATGGTGCTGTAGGAATTGCAGGGCTATAGAAGTCTTCGGCCGAAGGGAAAGTCTAAAAAATTAGCCTGCTTTTGATTGATCGATTTCATTTTGCATTAACAAATCAACATAACAAAATATATGTAACTAGCTTCCTCGGCGCTTTGCGCCTCGGGCGCCAGATGTGGGGTTTTGTACAACTACCACTAATACTCTTCCTACTACTACTTCTACTTCTATTCCTCCTACTGCTAATATTAATTCTATTTCTACTACTACTACTACTTGTATACATGTACTACTACTACTACTACTACTACTACTACTACTACTACTACTACCACTACCACCACTACTACGACTACTAATTCCCGGTACTAATTCTCCTTCTATTATTGTAATTATTATGATGATGATGACGATGATGGTGATTATCATTATGGTTGTTGTTGTTGTTGTTATTATTATTTTTATTATTATCTTATCATCATCATCATCATCATCATCATCATCATCATCATCATCATTCCTGAACCAGGAACTTCAGATTGATTCCCTACTCCATAAATGTGCCAATACTGGTCTCATGATAGAGTGTAGCCGGGGCCGCTGAACAGCCCAAGGAACGGACACATAGTGAAATAGGCGAACAATGCATGTGTTGAATGGTGATAAGATGTTGAGCGACACAATGACATGGGTGGTCGGTCGATTTCTGATTTCTTTTTTCTCACAAGTCTAGATTTTTCCCAGTAGGGTGTTTTTGTTGTTGTTGTTGGTTGTTTTTTTTTTTGGGGGGGGTGTTTAGGGGTCTCATGGTTATAAATTACTATAAATTATAAATTATTACCATAGTATAATGTCTCATTTTTAAAATTTATTTTTGTAATTACTTAATTTACTCATTTATTTATGTATGTATTTATTTATTTATTTATTTATTTATTTATTTATTTAGGGGCATGACGCTGAACAGCCCGAGGAAGGGGCACACAGTGAATAGGTGAACAATACATGTATTATTGCAGAGTGGTGATGAGATGTTGAGCAACACAATGACACGGGTGGTCGGTCGATTGATATTACATCATAGGTGTGGTTGACAGTCAGATTTCTTTTTTCTCACACGTCAGATTTTTCCCTGTCGAGTTGTTTTTTTTTTAGGGGGGGGGATCCCATGGATAAAATATAAATTACCATGGTATAATGTCTCATTTTTTATTTTATTTTTAATTACGTTATTTTTTATGGATTTATTTATTCATTTTTTAAATGTATATTTATTTATATTTATTTATTCATTTATTCAATCAATTTATTAATTGTCCCCACCGAAGTATGTTGTATGATGGGACTTTCCCTTTCATTTACTATTATACTACTACTACCAATGGGATAGGCAGATTTTTTTTTTGGGGGGGGGGACGGTGGGGGAGGGCATGACCTTCATTTCATGATCGAACTATTTCAAAATCTAAAATCGAAGAGAAAACCGTCCATGGCCATTATTACTATCCTTCTATTCGCACAACCGGTCACGGTACAGCACACCGCACGATACCCTGTACATGTACTGTGTTTGTAGGGCCTAATGCAGTTCCTGTGAGACTTGCAAGATGCACACTGAAGGGAGATGTTGAGAGTATAGTTTTTACACATGTAAGACTAAGATATCACAACTTTTGCTGTGAATTCTGCTGTAAATGCAGAGATGCCAACCTGCAACACGTTAAAAAAATTGTACTTAACATGCCAAAAAATCATATTTTCCAAACAAAATACGTATTTTTAATATGCATGCATGAAAGCTGCAAACACACTAACACTTAGCACAGGTCGATCCAATTCACACACTGTATAAATAATGCCAGAGGCCAGACCATCATTGGAAGTCACTGACGGGGTAGTTTGTACGTAAATTACTTACAATTTCCTTCTTCAGTGTTCAAACTGTCCTTCTTCACAATATTCTTGTTCAGTACATTGATTTTTAGCCCAATACTGGTAGTGAATTTTGACCATAATTTCCGATTTGCTTCGTTTTGACAGATTTTCTTTAATAAATATTCTCAGTCCCACTCATAGACATTGATGTTTGTTACTTTGCAGACAGCCAACATACACCAATATCTATAAATGGGACTAAAAATATTTCTCCACAGGGATTAAGTGGTTTTGGTTCTGTTGGCTAAGCTGTCAATGCATGCTGGGTAATATCTGGAAGTTGGGAGAATTATTTTGATCATGAAAATGTTGCACTCAGAATTCATTGGCAAACTTTCTTCAAGTTGGGAGAATTAACATGCGATCATATAAATACACAAAAATATAAAGCAAAATTCATGAATGGTTGACCCGATCTAATTGGCTGTGAGCTACGATTTCCGACCAAACCTCCATGGTTGAACTGATCTGATTGGCTGTGAACAAAGCACAATATACATGACCAAAGCGTGACACAAGCCTTTTATAAGTATAGATGCATGAGTAAATACAACACAAAATTATGTATACATCATCATAATTATTCACAAATATTTTTTTTCACATATTATTCGGTCACAAAGTTAAATTCGGCCATGAAACTCCATTCCAAATCATCAACACATATTTAAGAAAAGTTTCACGACTACCAGTTGCTGTTTTCGTGGTTGTTGTGGTTGTTAAGCAATTACACACACTTTGAATTTCATCATGATATATATATATATCTAATAAATATTTTGGAGTTACCGCCATATCCAAGTATATTTACACTGAAACACCAAAATACATCTAGAAGTTTCAATAAGTTTCACTATCAATAACTTTCCAATATACATTCTTAAAAAGTACATACCACGGTGTGATAGTTGCCCAAAATGGCATGATTTTGTTTATCCCATATACATGTGGGTATACCACTACATGTGTTTTGAAAATCTATCAAGGCCCGATGTCATCCAGTTTTGATATCGATGCTAATGAAGCGAACGATTTAACATCACACTCTATTACGGCGAATCTTTCATCTTCCCTCTCGCCTCGGGGCCCACGTCACCTCTTACTAATAATCCAGCACCTTAATGACGAAATGGGGTCAAAGGCCACGCCCATATCTAACCCAGGTAGCACCCAAGCGCGAGATTTATCAATTTCGGGGGTCAAGAAGAAGTCTGGATGTAGTTGTTGCTTCGCCTCAACGGCGTAAAGCGACAAAGTCGAGGGTTGATGACATTTTTGCGGGGTCGATGAGGTAAGCTGAGTTCAAATAACATGATGACGATATGATCTTTGTTGACATATATCTGCGAGATAAGATTTTAGATCTCGAAAATGAGATGTCAGAGTTAACTATATCGGCCAACAAATTGGAAAGCGGGAGCGCACTCCTTATGATGGAGTTGTCGAGTTAATAACGCGATTAATATAAACTTTTTACTCTCTCTCGGGATAGAATTAATTTAGCAAGTTTCTTATGAAACCGGTTGAAGTTGGTAGGAGTCAATGCTACATACTTGTAACTGAAGTGTTGTTGATAATTGACAAGAATTATTTACATACCCACAATTTTCAAATTTTCATCCCACAAGGTTAAATGTGTGATGTGAGAAATCTGTTTTTAGTGAAATTCCAATATCGTGCCTAACTTGTGTAAACACAGTATACACTCGTTTAACATTTCAGTTTAATTCGCGCTGGGCGCGGAAGTTGACGGCAATAATTAAGAATATCAGAACCGAAGTTTGCAATTTTCAAAATACTCTATATACTAAACAGTAAAACGGCTGTTGAAAACACTCGTAACAATACGGATATTTCCCATTTTGAAGAGC
Organism: Eucidaris tribuloides; assembly: GCA_001188425.1. NCBI lineage: Eukaryota > Metazoa > Echinodermata > Echinoidea > Cidaroida > Cidaridae > Eucidaris > Eucidaris tribuloides. The sequence continues at coordinate 7,139 of JZLH01S0631060.1, read as the reverse complement.
AAACTGAAAGAAAAACCGAGGCGAGAAGAGAAAGGAATTGAAGTTATGTTAAAAGCACTTGTATTCAAAACCGCGATCGTCCGGCAGAAGGGCTTATAGCATTATGTTCCCGGCAGAAGGGTCTTAAAATTAAATTATCTCTAACTTGAAAACTATTGGGTCTTTACACATAAAATCGAAGTAGTAAATTTTTAGATCTTTCTGACAGTCTGTTGAGTGCAAATATCAAATGAGGCAATAGGTCTTAAATTAGAGAAAATTTACTATTAAGGCCCTTCTGCCGGGAACATATGCTAGGGCCCTTTTGCCGGACAATAGTCGCTCTCATCAAAATCCTTGGCAAATACCGTCGATATTAGAAAGACTCTATCTACCACAGTCATTTTGCACTCTTGTTCAACAGGTTTTATATCTGGTAAACACGGCATCTTTGTCTGTCTTGAGCCATTTCTGCTAGCCTTTGGAATGACTCTCTCTCCCTTTGATATTTTCCAGCATCAACATTCCTATTTTCCATCTGGGCCTTCCCCCTTCGAACCTTCCTTCAGAGGAATCTCTCAAAGGTCCATCATGGATGAGGATAGGTCGTATCCATTTCGTTTGCCTCTCTTTGCACGTCTGACCAAATTCTTTTCTTCTGCCACTGTTTTACCTACTCTTTTAGTCCATCTATCATTTCTAGCCGTCTCCAAACCCATATTTCAAAACTTTCCAACTTGTTGACAACTGTTGTCTTCTGCAGGTCCGTGCGTCCGAACATCAAAGGACATGAAGGAGTACCCTCTACGCCATTGTTTTCACGGTCTCTTCTCTAGTTGTAGAAATACTTCTTCCAGCGCGAAAGATGCCTGGTACCATTGACCATGTGACATGAAGTTACACATCTTGTTCTCGTCGATAATGATGATGATGGGACCCATATCAAGCCTGCACGATGTGACCACATCCAATCTTAGCATGCTTAGGGAAGTCCTCGTGTTTCGGTCATGTCTCTCTGGTGTTCAAGGCCTGTTTTTCTGAAAATGCTATATTTTTCAATTTGTCACAGTACCCATTTGTATTCCTGGATATGTATAGAACAATAATGCGGACGAAGTATCTTCACCCAAAGCCGGTTCGAACCGAGGAACACTCGCAAGTGAATCAAGTGACTTATCCAAAACGCCTCGAGGCCTCAACGAGTTAGTAGTACTTACTTATTACTTCATATCTTATCAAAGGCCTTGTGAAGGTTAAAATTAGTTCTGAATTATGCTAAAAACTAAAATAAAAATACATCAACATAAAATTGTTAATTCTAAACCCATTAGCCCCTAAGAACTTAAGATGATAGTCGATAATCCATCATCAAAATGTGCAACAAGCATTAGATAATCACATTCGTTCTGTTAACTGCCTCAAGTAGGCACAGAGAAACAAGGTGTAAGTTCTTTTGTTGAAAAGTTCGTATGGTGGTGAGAACTACAGTAGCAGGAAATTTGCGAATTTGCTTTTGAAAAAAATAAGGTAAAAGGAGCTCACTTGACGTTTCGAGTTAATACTAAAGTCGTTATCTGGAGAGGCGTATGATGACGGCTTGAATACATGAAGTCGAAGTGTCGAGTGAATTGTTTTTAGAACTATCATATTTCAACAGGTATTACACGGTGTTAATCCTCAAATCTCCTACTAGAAAGATGTATGTTGACACCTTTGCAAGCATTCAACCAACTTCAATCCAACTTTCTACCTAGACTTTTGGATCCTACCCCGGGATCCCGCAGAATGATGACGAAACATAGGTCGTATTTTGTGTGGATGATGGGCTGTAATCCCTGCCCCAACACATTCGGAAGTCCAATACATTTTAAGACAAGGATATAATTGTATGAAATACTTCATTTTCCCCGCCTTCTTGACACTTCTTTCTCATATCTGACATGTCTTACTTTCATTTTCTTCGCACTGTTAATTGACCATTTCGGTTGAACAATTTGATCCCCCGTACTCTACTACAAGAAGAGTATTTACCTGCCTCCATTTCTTCCGAACAAATCGAAGCTGATGAGTCCCTCCAACTGGAGTCCGAAGTAACCGTGAAGTTTTACGGGTCTATACCCTTTTCGTCTACTGCTGAAAGATCGTACTTTTCTACATCTGCAAACTCTATGATCGTACACTACTCCTTACGGTCATTTTGCAACATCATATTCAATGAATGTGCACACTCAAGTCTTCCACAGATCGCAAGGTCGTACGCTGCGGGGAGGGGGGGGGGTAAGTACGGGCAGTTTCCCGTAATAAAACAGTTTTAAACAGTAATCAAGGGTAATTGCATAATGCCAAAAAATGGCACAAGTCCCACAGCGTCTGTGGGGCCATTTTCTAAAGGCCCGAAACAAATTACATGTATTCATTTATCGCATCGACGTTGTTGAACCAGTCATCATCCAAATAATTAGGTCACTGACATACAAAGGACATACTCCTATAAACTTAATATTTGCCCTTAATCCCCCCAAAGAAATAAAAAATCATATACTCGACCTTGTCAAAGAGTGGCGTTTTGAGACACCATGTCCAAGATAAGCTTCCTTTGCGAATACGAGCCCTTGATTTAGACGTACCGATATGAAGGCAGTTGAAAACATGGAAAAAAATATGTAATTCCTGCGTTGATGTAACGTTAAACCTCACGTCCCATGTCACATTTTAAACCAAGATTAAATTAACTTTGATGTAAAATGCATGGCCTTGAACGTTATGCAATTATGATCTTACAAATCGGGAACATTTTGATTAAGTGAGAAACCCGGTCATTACGTTGATTAGATGACCTACTTCCTGGTGATCACATAGGAATATGTCTTCCGTTAAATTGAAGGGCGATGGCTGTGTTGGGAGCCGTCGGAATACATTGTGGAAGACCCGTTTAAAAATTGTCAAACTTTGCTATGTGACATATCTGACAGTGTTTGAATGGACAAATAAACACCCTAGAACACAAAAGTTCAGATAGTTATGCTATAATTTGTAAAACATGTAGAAATACAAAAAATTGGCACATGAATTATTCTCGGCCGATGAAAATTCCGTAACACAGCAGTCTATGGGGGAAAACTGGAATGGTCTTCAAAGGATTTTTACTTTTTTAAAGCACTTAATGATCACTTTGAACTGTAAATTTTCAGGGCTTCATTTTTAGACCTTATCAGAGACACTGGTATCATTGGGAATCATGTAGCTCATATTTTTGTCTTTAACTGGAAACGTTGTTATACGATAAAAATTGTATGTCCTTCTTTTTACCATTCTCTCATTTAGGCCCCTACATTTTTTCGTGTATCGTTATTTGATCTTAAAGGGGTATAAGATTTCAACCAAAGCTTGCCTTCTACACAACAGTGACATGACTCATAATTATTTTCTGTTGGGTTTCTTGAATAATGTTGAACAGTAACAATGCATTTTGAAGTTCTCTGTCTCATACGTGCATTATCTTATTTTCGATATAATTCAACAATTGTGTGATGGCCTAGTGGTTAGAGCGTCCGCCTCACATCCGGAAGGTCGCGGGTTCGAGCCCGGCCTGTTGTACCGAAGACTTTTTGAAAAACCGTACCTTCTGCTTTTTAGCCAGGCGCTCGGCATTCTAGAACAGAGAAAGGTGATAATAGCATTTATGTTATGCAGGGCCCTGACTGAAGCGGCTACCCTATCATCATCAATATTATTATCATTATTGTTATTGTTACAGACTGTTCTAGATTCAGACAACCACTTATCTCATGTAACCTACTGTTGTTATCGAGGTTTGTGGAACAAATAAACTTGGAAACTTGATGAGAAAAGAGCGTGCGTATGCAAGAATTGTATTACAGTATGACCGTGACAAAAATTGAACTCATGCAACACAACAAATTTGCCTGTCATGGCAATTTCGTGATAGTGAATGGGAGTGAATGTCCACAGGTGGAAACTTTAATTTGGTCGTGAAATTTTCACGGCAAAAACCTTGAACCCTGTACTTGATTTTCGGATCATTCAATCTGAAATGAAACCCGACTACATTCTCTCTATTTCCCCAATATCCTTAAAATATCCATCCCCTGCTGAATGGAAAAGCATTACGGCCAAGTGATGGTCAAGTGATAATTACACAAGCATATTGAATTGTTAATAACCACGGAAGTTGACGGAACACTATATTATAGGCATCTTTATCAAACCAGGAGCTCAACTATTAACTCATTATAACGTAATCGTATTTTTTTTCTCTCCGATATCTTTTTTTTTTGTTCGTTTAATGTTAATGGTCCATGTGTACCTGTATACAAAATACAGAACCCTACACAGAATGTTTTAAATCCATTTTGATAATTTTAGTCATTTTACATTGGAACACAAAACATTGAGCTAAAGCGCGGCTCGAACCAGCATCCTGCTGATAATAATCATGTGCCAAAACACCCGACATTTCTGCTACCTCTTCTCATTTTTGTGTCAAAATTGAAATAATTTCTGATGTAAACAATGAAGTAAATTACGCAAAACTACCACAAATACGCGAATGCACGCACACAATGTCAGTTTTGAATTTCAGTGTAGCTTCATATCAATTTCAAATGATATTGGCCCACATAAGATTGTTTTCAGTTTGACATTGTTCACACATCAATAAGCAAGGCTGAACATTTTTTATCATTGTCGATGAACCTGAAGCCGGGATGGTAGTCGTAATGTTTTCACATGCTGAGCAGTTCTAAACATGAGGAATATTGGCCAGGCTGTATTATCTTCTCTCTTAAAAGCCTCGTATCAAAATGAGAAAAGAAATAATAATAATAATTATACAAACAATAAACTAGGAAGGCTCTTAACAAAAAGCCATGACCATCACTCGACAATACTCGAGAATACACGGATATAAAATACAATACATCAAAATGCACGCTGCATAAACACCGAAATTATCAACATCGAGAAAAATTCCACTTGTCATAAATTTTTTTCGGGCACTGCGCAATAAATAAATATAAACGTAATTTGTATTAAGCAATTTGGCAATATAAAGTACACAAACGGAATTCGGTTCTGGGTGGCCTAGCATGTCAAGTCGATTTTCATCGATGGATATTTCGGATGTTGCCGAATGACGCGAGCCCGGTCGGGATCCACGCAAACATGCGCCAACGTTCTCGGGAGAGTTTGCCGGGAGAACTCTCCCAAGGACCCCGGTCGGAAAGAGACCCGCTGGGTCTGTCACTCCAAAATTTGACTCCATAATGTCATGTTTACATTTGTGTGTATATTTTCTTGTTGCTGTTGCAAAGGGCGGTAAACTCAAGTGTATACGTAATTTCTGAGGGAAAAGCAATAAATATTAAACAAAATAAAAACGAGGAATATCTGTAATCCGTATTTTAGGCTTAAAAAAACAAAATCGTGCACGTGACGGCAATGTAAGCTTGAGAACTTTCATTTTGTCATACATATTATTGGTTTGTTCATAGTACTTTGATTTGAGTTTCTGTTTTGAAAATGAGGTAACCAGTACATTTTGATAACTTTCGTTGTGCTGGTTTGAAAGACATTGGCAGAGTAATAATATTCTTTAGCCAAATACGTAGTTTATGATTCAGGGTCCTGAGGAAGATCAATCTGATCAGGACCCCATGAATAAAGTAACTGAATGAATGAATGAATGAATAAATATATAAATAAATAATAAACAAATCAATCAATCAATCAATCAATCAATCAATACATTGGTAAATAAATAAATAAATAAATAGATGAATAAATAAATAAATAAATACATTAGATAAATAAATATTAAAAAATAAGAATCGAACGCTAAGGGGAAAGTTTGGCTCATCAAGTAAAAACTGAAATATATATAAATATATATTTTGCACACTACAGTATAAGATGTATAACAAACTTGAAATTAAAAAAACAAAATCACTCATTGCAATTCATTTTTCACAGGTGACAGTGAATAAATACACCCTTTATTGCAAAGAAATGTGCAATCAATTATAAACAATTCAAACGTTTCTGTAACAGAAAATAATCCATTTTGATACACAAGTCCATTATATTGACATTTCAATAAACAAATGTACAATTATTATATATATTTTATACAATATAATATGAAGCTTATTAAAAACACGGACGGAACAGAACAAGGAAGTTGGCGGTAGCCGCCTTTTGGGACGGAATAAAATATCGCGGGATCACACACGCGTATAAACATACTATTGACATAAGAATCCGGCATGCTTATTTACATTGACCACGAAGTTGTCAACAGTTCTAAAACAGAAATAAATATAGATCCATTAAATTCTGTTCAAAGGTATATACACAGTGTTAAAATGGGTAAATATGGAACTATTATCTTAAAATGGAAAGTTATGGAAGGCACGGACTAACAGGAATGCTTTGATCTGGAAATCATTTGGAAGTTACAAAGATTAATTGGTATATATATGTTTGTTCAAAGCGCTGTGTCAATATGGCACATTTGTCCGACCAGCTTAACATGCTCAATACAAAGAATTACCGGTCAAATAGCCATGCGGCAAGCCCTTTCAACATTTACACGTAATTATTTTCAAACGGAGTGATTGATTATCGCAAACAAATAACTGGACACATAAAAAATAACGAAAAGACATCAAATTTGTCTATATATTTTACCCTCTTGTTTCTCTGTGACTGTTCACAGTGCATTTTGAAAACACATACATTTGATCACAAGAAGTTTGATAATTAGGCACATTTTTATTATAATAATACTGATACTTGTAACGAGCAAACATATCCATCCACATGATGCTCCAGGCGATCAAAGTATTCCTTAAAAGATGTATTTCATCAGCGATGTCTTCGATTTATTCTTAAAATTGTCAACAGTCTCAGACATCTGAATTAATGTGTGAAGGAAGTCTGTTCCACAGACGAGGAGCTTCTGATGCATACGTTCTATCTCCTCATTGTGCAATTCATTTGCGGTATTAATGATTTTTGTAACAAATATGAATAGTACATTGTTAAGCACAGCCCATCAAACACGAATTTGCATCTGTTTGTAATAAATTGAGCACTTTATCTTCACTGCCAAATATTAAACTGTGACCTTGGCCTTATTT
>JZLH01S0631055.1:15309-26237 GCA_001188425.1 Eucidaris tribuloides | reverse complement strand
GTGCCACCCCTGAGGGCACTGAGTGAGAGGTTAAATGCCCCTATTAGGCAGTTGTGTCCCTTCATTGAACAATGTACCCACTTTTTGTCTTCTCTTTATTGTGCAACGTGCCCAGTCAGGGGCAACATACAAAAGCAACTCACCTTCAGGGATGAAAGTGCATTATTTCAAACAGTTTCGCTTCACTCAGTATGGGCATATTTAACTTAGAAAGAGGGGTAGAGGCGTCCATGGGGGGCAAGGGGGCGATCGCCCCACCAATCAAAATATTGGGGGCAAACACATTCATTTGCCCCACAATAACTTTGACAATTCTTGAAAAATTCATAATATGCAATACAAGTATATGTTTAAAAAGCATTGGAAAGCACTATAAAACCATTAAACCTACCATGAAAATAGCATCAAATATACAAAATTGTCAAAATATACAAAATTCTGTATTACAATTAGTCGCGCGAAGCGCCGAAATTTTTTGACTTTTTCACTTTTGCCCTCCCCCCATCCAAAACACGGATCAACGCCCTTGAAGAGGGGCATACAGAAGTATAGTCTGATTCTCAGACCATACTGGCTGCAACCTGGGCCCGAAGGGCCCAGACCGAGCGCAGCGCGCGAGGCTAACAGCTCTAACAATGCCTAGTCTTATTACTAGACATACTAGCTTGATTGCGTAAGGAGAAAAAAAAATGAATAGAAAACAGAAGTATGAAATAATTTATTGCACCACTCGAGTCCCTCGTTGACTCGATTCAAAATGGGGCTGAGTCAGATACCCATTTTATAGTGAGAGTTACCCCGCATCAGGTCCGGACCTCACTATAAAAGGTCGAAAAATATTTAGCCCGAGCTAAAGTTAGTGCGGGCTGGAAGGTGTACATGTCCGCATCAGGTCCGCATGAGGCCCGAGCTAACGTCAGTATAATACCCCTTTTATAGTGCGCGCCGACTTTACCCCGCTTCAGAAGCGGGGTAACTATAGCACTGGGTAAGTCGTTTTATACTGCCTTTTTCGACCACCCATGACGAGAGCGAGACCGGACTAGTTGCCGTGGTAACGTATTGCCATCTCAGCTGTGCTTCCCTCGAGCGCGAAAATTGTTTATCAATACCTACATACGCTTCATGGGTCACTGATTTAGTCCGCACTAAAATCGAGAAACGTTTTATACTGACGTTTAGCTCGGGCCTGGTGCGGACCTTGATGCGGACTGATCCACCCTCCAGCCCGCACTAACTTTAGCTCGGGCTAAATATTTTTCGCACCTTTTATAGTGAGGAGTTACCCGCATCAGTCCGGACCTGATGGGGGTAACTTCACCTATAAAAGGGGCGTATGAAACGTTTCTTGATTTTAGTGCGGACCGAAATTTCCTGCGACCATGGAGCGTATGTAGGTATTGATAAACAATTTCGCGCTTACGCGGAAGCACAGATGAGATGGGAATAGGTTACCGCGGCAACTAGTCCGGTCTCGCTCTCGTCATGGGTGGTCGAAAAAGGCAGTATAAAACGACTTACTCCGTGCTAAAGTTACCCCGCTTCTGAAGCGGGGTAAAGTCGGCGCGCACTATAAAAGGGGTAAGAGTCAAGTCAGAGTCATTTCACTTGTGACTCAAAGTCCTTTGCGTGACATGTCGAGTCAAATCAATTTATATCAAAAATTGCGACTCGGGTCGACTCGACTCCGAGTCAGTGACTTGACTTGTTACAACACGGGATTTTTGTGCCATACTAACAAGAAATTGTTTGTAGATAGGCCAATTGTGAAACTCGATCATTGACGATACCTATAAAAATTACCACCAACCCCAATAATCGTGTAATCCCGGGTGCACACTAAGAAAAATAGGCTCAACTTTGCACCTTTAAAGGTGCAGACCAATGTCACACTGGGAGCACCTTTAAAAGTGCAACTTTGCACCTTTCTGAAAGGTGTAAAGTTGTACCCGAAAGGTGCAAAGTTGCACCATAGAAAATAAAAAAGTATTCTTCTTTTTCTTGCAAACTGTGTGTTTTTGTGTGTTGACCGCAAATTACATTCATTCCAGTGCTATTTATAGTATTTACATTCTAATACACTTTATTAATTAACATTTACAAATATTTAAAAACTCGTACAAATAACTTACCGGGGCTTGAACCTGCGACCTTCCACACGTAAGACGGACGCTCTACCCACTTGGCCAACACGCTGGACGTGAAGGTGTGTATTTTGACATAATTATATAGTGTTGAAGCCGAAGGTGCATTATTTTCATCCTTTTACGGTGCAAACTTTGGACCTATAGGCCGTTTTCGTAATATATTCAAATTTTATGCATACCTTTTAAACAAAGGTTGTTTTTTGACAACCTGAAAGCTTGCCTGAGCTTATCCGACATAGAAAATAATATGATGTATGCAAGTTGCATTTTCCGTATTGAAATTGCATTTATAGAAACAGATGGTAGAAATAGCTCACACCAGACTTCGGAAGAGTTGCATAAATGTGCACCTAAAAGGTGCAAACTTGCAAACACAATGGAGTGGGGCGGGCGCTTAGCCGTGAAAGGTGCAGAATTGCTCGAATACCCCGGCAGAAATTGCTCTGCACCTGTTTCCGCCAAGGTGCACGTTTTGTGCACCTTTATTTCTTAGTGTGTGGAAGCTTACAAGTGTCAGAGGTGAAACGTTTATTTTTAATATTTTCAACTTATGAACTTAACACTATTCGTAATTGAGTCCTTATCGGTCCAGCTCCTATAAAATAATATTTAACAACTGAATCTCATCGGCGAATCTCATTTGCGAAAAATGTGTCGAGTTTTTCATTCGGGGTTACTTTTTAATTTTTCCTTATCTAATATAACTTTCGAAGTGTATGAATCTCGGCAGGCTGCAAAGGGTGCTGACTTTAACACCCGTGGTTTTACCCAATATAAATATTCGATGCCGTGTCCACTTTCAACACTGTGGGTAGCTTTCAAAATCCGAAAAGATTGCTTCGAATACTACAACTATTACCTTTAACACTAAGGTGTTAAATTCAACACCATATATAGTATCTCTGTTGGACAACACCTTAGGTGTTAATTTTAACACCCTGGATTTCTCAGTACACAATTAATTACCAAGTTTGCACTATCCATACCATTTCAGTGATAATATCAACCTTTTGCAAAACTTTCGTCCAATCATCCAGTGAAGAGAAAGTATCAGAAGATGATCACGTGAAAAGTGGTGTATGCCGAGTACTTTGAACAGTTTTTTTTTAAATCTCCACTATATCCAATAGGTTTATTGGAGTATTTTATGTAACTAGACCAACAAGCTAGAAGAAATAACAACGTAATTTAAACCTTAATGTTTTATTTTCGAAATCTAAACAAATTAATAAATTGTACTATGACAACAATCACAAATATGCCTTTTATCAATTTATAGCAATTAATTTATCGCAAGATCCTTATTCAGTAGGGTGGGACAAAAATATTTTTTTCTCCGATCGACTTGGAACTCTCAGGGAAATTTCCTTTACTATAAACAAATATTATCCTAAAGTATCAGTAAGATCAGAGGATGTTTCACCAAGGCAGTAAATTTTGACGAAATTGCCCTATAGGTCTGTATAAAGGCCATGTAAGTCTTAAAGTGTTTTTGCATTATGAAATATCATGAAAATAATGAATGTTTATGAGTTCAATGGTACGAATATTTTCATGAGTTTAAAGATTAAACGTTCCATTCAACGAGGCGAAGCCGAATTGAATAGACCGTTTAACCTTTCAACGAATGAAAATATTTATACTATTGAACGAATGATCAGACATTCATTATTTGTTTTATACAATATTATAAAGTAGATCTTTGTCATTTGATTGGAGGATTGTAAAGTAAGAAAAAGTATAGCCAAACATAGGCCTACATTCTGATACAATACGTGTAGCGCACTGCGGACCGTAGAATGGGACGAAAATAGAACCAACATGCACGTAAAAATATAACATATGCACGGAAAATAGAACCAAATTTTACGCTGCACTGAATGCAGTATTTATTCAATATCATGTGACCAACAACCCTCCAATCAAATGACAAGGATCTACATGGATGTTGAAAAATAATCTCATTTTAAAGTGGGTGTACCACTTCCAATTTTAGCATTTATACTACATAATTAACAGAGCGTTACCTGAAAATTGTTCCTCTACATGTGGAGTGTTTCTAAATGGGGAGGGGGCAATAATGTTAAAAAACCACTGAATTTTATGAATTTAGCAGCCCCCCCCCCCGATTTTCGGATGTTTTCCTCGCCGTGTGGCCCCACCCCTGTTCTAACATGACCTACAGGATATACTAGGTGTTAAAAATAATATTTGTTAATTTTGGTATTTAATAACACAAAAACTATACACCAGATAATACTGGCATAAGTACAAGTTATAGCTGAAGAGTGGACATTTTTGGTGGAGGTGGTTTGAATACGATATCAATCATTATTTTTATGTAATTCATGCTTATTTAAAAAAAAATTAGGGTTCAGATTTTGCTCAATATCAAACCCCATGTACAAAACTGAAACTGTACAGAAATCAAATGGTGTGTGTGAGAGTGTGTGCCTTGTCCACACACAATAGCAATAAACAATGGCAGTGCATATCGCCATTGGAGACTCTGGAATGCAATATTCTCATCTGGGTCTGAGGAAGATGAATGCTTTATTACATATTCATTAGAAAGTAGCCTGGCCACTACAAGTCTTTATTCACAACCTTTGTAAAAAAGGAAATCAAACTTCGTACCCTGAAGATGTTTTTAAATGTTTTTAATGGATTTGCAGTGTTGAGAAATGATTCCATAAATTCAAAATAATTATGTCGATGCTGCTGATAATGATGTAATTTAATTATAAACAAGATTAAGAAGAACAAAGAAATCCATGATTGATGATAACACTGAAAACTAATGTTTGTTAGCTTAAATGGCAAATCTGGTACTGAATGACAAAGCATGGTAACACATGCTTGCATCTTACCCTACATGTACACATTTAATTGAGACTACCAGTGGCCAGGCTGATTTCTAAGGAACATTAATAAAGCATTCATCTACCCCAGACCCAGATGAGAATTTTGCATTCCACAGTTTCCAATGGCGATATGTACTGCCACTGTTTATTGCTATTGTGTGTGGACAAGGCACACACTCTCACATACACCATTTGATTTCTGTACAGTTTCAGTTTTGTACAGGGGGTTGGATATTGAGCAAAATCTGAACCCTTAATTTTTAAATAAGCATGAATTACATAAAAATGATTATCGATATTATATTCAAACCACCTCCACCAAAAATGTCCACTCTTCAGCTATATCTTTTACTCATGCCAGTATTATCTGGTGTATATTTTTTGTGTTATTAAATACCAAAATCAACAAATATTATTTTTAACACCTAGTACTTCTTGGGTGATTTGGAGACAACATGTAGCTAATCATATGATTTAGGGTAGTCCTCAACTTGGCGTAAAACTATTCTAGAATCAAGTAAACTATGCAAGAATTCGACAGTGAAAATTTTGTAATCAAAAGTTTACTCATTTTAAAAGAACTTCCAAGAGTATGCCTTCGGAAAAATTGTTATATAGCTTTCTATGGGATTAATTTCTCTGGGATTAATTTAAAAAAAGTATTATTTTCATACACTCCAGCTGGTGTGTACACAGGAATATACACTCTAGCTAGTGTGTAGACTGGTATATCTTTCACCCAGTTATTCTTCAAATCATGTCACTGTCCTTCAAAATGTACCAAATGTGTGTGATGTTAATGTTCCTAAAATTTGAATAATTCCAGGTGCTCTAGATTTTTCAATTGGCTGTCATCTTGAATTTTTCAATTTTAGGGGCAGGCAATCCGGATTTCGTCTTTTCACTCTTTTTTTCTATGGCCCTAAATTTGAATGAATAACCCATGTGGTCAGTTTACAATTGCCATGTGGCAGTTACAGGCCTACATTTTCGAATAGGAGTTGGCTATAGAGGGCAACATTTTTCAGATCACGCTCATTGAATCCTGGAATCCTGGAATTTTCATATTTACCCCATTATTTGGAGAAAAGGGGGAGTGAAAAGACAAAATCCGGACTGCCTGCCCCCAAAATTTAAAAATTCAAGATGACAGCCATTTTGATAAAATCATCACAAAACCTAAATTGTTGTCATATAACTTAAAATGAGCACTGACCCCCAAAACATAGCGTTACACTCCAAAATCAGGCTAAAAGATGAAAAATTGCTAATTATGGATGAGCTTGCATTTGGGAGGGGAACCATGACATAATGGCAGCCATCTTGGATTTGCTCTTTTTTAGGTTAGTGTAATATGGATTTAATTCTTATTCCATGCAGGAACCAGAAGACGAACTCGAATTGACTTTGAATTTGTAAACGTCATTATTTCTACATTCGACACATGGGCAATTCTGTAAAATAATCAACTTTTGTACGTCCGACCCCCCATTTTTCTCCATTCTTTAATGCTTCACTTCCACAAACTGCTCAAGCCATGATAATTTAAGAGCATGATAACCCTTTCAGAACAAGCAATCAAAGAAATCATTTCCGGAAGGTCCCACATATAGGGGGTCGGACGTACATATTTTATGGAATTGCCCACATTTAAAGATTAGGTACATTAAACTAGGTTGACAACAGAGGGGAGGGGGCATGATGCTTCCTATAACAACCATACTTCATACATGTAGCTACAATATGGGTTGGGTTTATTTGTTAAATATCTGTATGTACTTTTCTGAATATCGTATCGACATAAGTCAATTCAATGATTCACCTGTCTGCGAAGAAGAGATTTTATATGTAACGCAATTATGATTTTTTTTTTAATTCATTCATGCAACTTCTGGGCACTCAAATTATTTTCTCAGAAGAATGACAGGTGAAATATCTAGTATGCCTGGGAATACCCATTTTTATCTTGATCATAACATCTTATGTAATATGTGCAGCAAATATGTTTCTAAATCTGAATGTGTGTATTTTCATTGCGTTTTACGTGTTTTGGACGTGTTTTGCCATTTAACAAAGTTACTTCTGATGAATTTAATAAAACTGTTAATGTACGAAGAGCCTAAGATCATCTAGCAGAAATGCAGTTTTCTGCCAGTCAAATTGATGATAATGATCTGGAACCTGACAGATTTTTTTTTTTTTTGCTGACAGTTTGACTGAGTCACATTATTTTGATCCAAATCGCTTTAAACAACAAATGAACAATGAGAACTATACTACCAAATTCTTTAGTAAATTCTCTACCGGGAAATAAATTCTGAACGGATAGAGCGTTTCAAAACTGAATTACAAAACAAAGATTGGTGTGATGTTATGAATTCGGATGATCCTAACGAGACTTATAACATACTTGAAGGGAAGCTTCATGCTTTGTACGAAGTTAATTTTCCTCTTTGCAAACTAAAAGGAAGAATAGACAAATTAAAGCCATGGATGTCTGATGGGCTGTTAAAATCCATAAAATATAAGAATATAAATATATTAACGGTTTTTACATAATCCCTCAACTTCCAATGAATTAAAGTAGAAACAGCTTAGGAATAAATTAAATCCTCTGATCAGAAGAGCAAAACTGGATTATTATAGATATAATTTTTAATATAAATTAAATATAAAGGCCGCCTGCTCACTAATAAATTCCTTGTTTAATAGAAAAGTCAAAACAAGGAACAGTTGTAAAATGAAATGTAATGGGAATGTTACAAATGATACCAAAGAAATTGCGAATTCCTTCAACATTTTTTTTTTACTGAAATCGGGCCATTTTTGGACAAACAAATTCCTCCTAGCCCTGTGAGTTATTACCAATTCCTTATAGACAATTACCCACATTCATTATATTTCTACCCTACAACGGAAAGAGAAATTTGTGATATTGTGAAGTCTTTTAAAAGTAACAAAGCGCCTGGTCTGGATGAGTTCAGTCCAGGGGTTATTAAAGCTGTCATTTCTGAAATAAGCGAGCTGTTATGCCACATTTTCTTATCTATCTTAAACAAAAGGAATATTCCCGAATAAGTTGAAGTTAGCTGAAGTGTCTCCCGTTTTTAAAAGTGGAAAGAGGTAGAGCTGACGAATTACTGACCAATCTCTGTTCTTTCGGTTTTTTCGAAGTTACTAGAACGAATAGTTTACAAACGAACCATTGGATTTCTAAACAAACATAACATTCTCTCAAAACACCAATATGGATTTCGCAAAGGTTACTCAACATACATGGCATTGATGGACCTAAGTAACAAAATAATCGATGTTTTCGAGAAAAAAATACGAGTAAACAATAGATATTTTCATTGATTTTATCGAAGGCATTTGATACAATTAATCATATTTCTATCAAAACTAACCTACTACGATGTTCGGGGAGTAGCTCATGCAAAGCTTTAAAGTTATTTGAGCAACCGTCAACAATCAACAAAGTATGATCAATCACTGTCAGAATTCAATGAAATCGGTGTACCTCAAGGATCACTGTTGGGTCCACTTTGGCTTTTGATATACGTAAATGATATTTATAAATCTGCTTCTGAATTATCTTTTGCCTTGTATGCAGATGATACAAACATACTTTACTTTGACGCTAATATTAGCTCTCTATACAATACAGCAAATAAAATTTTAAAGAGAATATGTGAATGGTTTCGAGCCAATCGACTACCTGTAAATACCAAGAAGTGTAATTACAAATTATTTTAGTGAAAGAAAGAACATTACAAGCATAAATGAATGTAGAATAGGACTAAATGATGCGGTTATTCCTCGGGGTGAAAAAATCATTCTTAGATGTGCGTATACTATTGATAGTCTCTTATCATGGAAACCGCACATTGAAGTAGAAAACAAAATTGCCAAAAATATTGGCAAAATTTATCGACTCCATTGATTATTTCCCAAGATGTACTCCGAAGTTTATACTACTCCTTTATACTCCCTTATTTGACGTATTGTACCCTTATCGGGGGCAGCACATACTCATCCAAAACTAAGAAGCTATTTGTATTGCAAAAAAAAAAAAAAAGAATTGTACGCGTTGTGTCTGATGTACATTTTCGAAGTCACACTGACCATCTGTTCCATGATTTGAAACTCTTAAAATTCAAAGATGTTGTCTCTTATCAACAATGTATTTTTTATGTCTGAATGTATGCATAACCTCCCAGATCATTTTTGTCATATGTTAAAATTGAACTGTGACGTCCATAATTACTCAACCAGATCAATGAAAGACGTCCACAGAACTGTCTGTTTTCAACAAAACATTTGTTTCATTGGCCCAAAACTCTGGAATTATCTAAGCTACACTATTAAAATAAGGTCCTCTTTAAAAAAAAAAATATCTATTTATTTACTTGATCAATATGCATAGTCTATACATACAGTTATTATAACTACTTTACTTCAGTAAACCAGACATAGCTTTATTTTTTGTTTAGTTTCTTTGTCTTATATACTGAATACATAACGTACTGATAGTTATTTCGTTGTAATGTAGTAATTACTGACTTGGTCAAACAGTGCTTTTGTAGATTTGCATGTAATCTAGAGTTAGTTGTTTTTAGTATATGTGTGTAGTGTTATAATAACATTGTACTGTAGTGTTTGTAAAGGCGTTTCCCGCCACAGGCCTTGAGCCTTCAGGGAAATACGCCTCCTTCTATTTTATTATTTATAATCAAACTGTATTATTCTGTTTATGTTTATGACTTGCAGGAAGGAAATAAACGTTATTTTGAATCATGAATCTTGTTTTCATACTGCCCAAGGAGTCTCATACCTAGAGTAAATACCAAAGCATATCCTTCCTTCCCTGTTAGAAATAGTATACATCTAATTGAACAGTGTAAATATAATTGTCTATTTATACTTTATGAGATGTTGGAATTGAAAGAGGTGCATGGGGGCAGATAAGGCAGCTGCCCCCTGAAATCCAAAATCCCCAAAATCTGAAAATGGGGGGGGGGGGGGTCAGTGTAATTCATGAAATTTAGGTTTTGTTCGACATTTTAAACGCCAACCCCTCTCCCGCCCCGAGAATTACCCCCTGCAAGGAACAGTTTAAAGGTAAACGTATATTTATCATATATCATAATACTAGAATGGTTGACCAAAGGCAAAACGGGAAATAATGCACCCTTAAAAAAACTTGTGCTCTATAGCTACAATGTGTGTTGGCTTCACTGTCTTCATATCGCCCAAGAAGTCTCATGCCTGGAAGTGGACACTTGATATATCCTCCAGGTCCTGTTAGAACAGGGGTTAGGGCAGGGGCGTCGATCCATGTATCAGATTGGGGGGGGGGCAAAAGAGAAAAAAATGTCCAAAATTTTCATTATCATTTATTCAGTATTGAAAACTAGTTTCTTACAGACGGGAAAGAGTCAATTGAATTCCTTAGATTTTGTTTTGGTAATTCATAAATTACACAAGAACCTATTCCCGTAATCTTTTGGTAATATTCACTTTATAATAATCATACTCAATATTGAATGTCACATTGAAATACAGCGTGGTCCAAAAAGAATGCTACACATGCAATCATTAATTTCTTCAACATCATCCAGAAAATGTTATTGGTGATTATTTCATCGGTGAGAACATTTTTCTTTCAACAAATATGATACCATGATAATTGATTTTGATTAATGTGTTTGGATTCTAGGACTATTTTTCTGAGGCAATGTAATTTCCTAAATTTGCTATTTTTTCAATTCCAACGATCATCAGAACACCGAAACATTCTCCCATAACGACTTGCCATGGAATGGACTGCACTATCCAGGTGCAAGGACCATGTAAGCCATACCTTACCATTGTCTTCCGTATTAAAGCGAGGCATTCCAGTCGTCTGTCTCCCCGC
>JZLH01S0631053.1:0-10345 GCA_001188425.1 Eucidaris tribuloides | reverse complement strand
GTACACTGGATATAATTCAAATTCAAATTCAAATTCAAATTGTTTTATTTTCTCAGTAAAATAACACATAAAAACAAACATCATACAAAGTTAAAATATTACAAATTATTGGATAAGTCTAAAAATAGCATTATGATTCTGAAGTAGTACTGAGGGGTAGCAGCCAAAAAGGAAAAGAAATCCCTATACTTAGGCCGACCCAGTTACACATATGAACATTGATAAAGAGATGTAGAAAATGCAATATTTAAACAGAACAAACAAACAAACTTTACAATACACATAAATGACACACCAAATCGCAAATAAAGTGCATGCGAAGAAAAAGCCATCATCATTATGAGTAGCCTTATCCTCCTTGTCACTGTTTTGTGAAGATAGGAGGTCACTTTCGTCTTCGAGGGGTGTGGTCTTCTTTCTGAGACCCCTTCAGAGGAACACATTGATGTTTTTTGTTTGCTGGAAGTCTTTCCAAACCATCAAAACCGTTTCATTGGTAATATGAAACCGAATTACTAGGCTAGTGTGAATTAACACCCCACCCCTATAGGGAGGAGAAAAAATGTTGAATTTTATGTTCCATCCTCTCTGTCGTGGGTGCGCCTGCCTTTAATCTCTCCGCCTTGGAGAAGGTACGAGAAAGTATATTTATTGATTTCTTTTGAAATAGTTTGTAATTTTCCAATAATAAACGGAGTTAGGACATCATTTTAGAAAGACCCCTTTAACGTAAAATGTATGCGTTATAGTGTATGTTGCAATACTTTTGAGTAGGGAGGGTACTTTCCTCATGATCTTCTCAACAACTGCATTGAAGAGGAATGGAAACAACAATTAGTTTACACAATAACTATTTCCATATACGTTCCATATACGCATCAACATCATCATCAATAACGACCAGAACCACAATATCCACCTCTGTTACTACACTGTGGACCCGTGCTCTGCGATTAGATTATACTTTCATACATTTTGTTATTTTATTTGATTCTTACCTATTCTGCGTTATTAGATCTTGGATACAATGAAGGAGGAGATTGCTGCTTTGAAGAAGGCCGATTCATCTACTGGTAAAGGCTGCAGTAGTCTTCTGGAACACGTTTACAAGTGTCACGCACCTTCAAAGACCCGCAAGTTTACCAAAAAGGACCAGGAGGAGTTAAAGAAACATGAAAAGGCATCGAACCGCGAGGATGATAGCGTGCGAAAGGCGCGCAAGAAGCTTCTGCTCAAAGCGATTCAAGATTATCATCCAGATAAATTCGCTGACAAAGAGGGAGAAACGGAGGAGGAACGAGCCAAACGCAAAGTCTTGATAGAAGAGATAACAAAGATGATCACTAGACACTATGAAGTTATCAAGCTAATTGATTAACGTTGACACTGCATGCATGTATTGCAAGGGCGGTCATTATTCTTCATTTAGAAGTAAAGGGGTTTTTTTTTTTTTTGGTAAAGCAAAAGAAAGTAAGGGAGTACTAAATGGTTCTTTTAACGTACACATAGGCACCAGTTTATTGACCACAGAGGTTTATCATTAAAGTGTATCATGGTCAGACCTTTTCATTTTGTAATCAAAAACAACTATCTAGACAAAATATTGGAATTCACTATTCGGAAACTGCTAATATGGTGGTGACAAAAAATGATAAATTCTGTAAATCCTCAATTTCGTATGGAAATTACAACTCTTCATAGGCCTATACAACATTCACTCAATGGATACCTAAAGTTAACTTCCATTGTTTTATCCTGTTCTTCATTTGTTAAATCCTTCACTGTATTAACACGCAAAGTTTGGAAAGATATACTCATCAATCAGAGGTATTACGTCCATTATCACGTCTTTAAACAAATGAAACTTGCACCATTTTTCGAGCTGTGATTTTAGGTTGTATTACTGCAGTATCTCTGTAATTACATTCAAAGTCTTACCTTGGTATATGAACTTTAAACGTTAAAACTAGTCAAATGGATTTACTTTATTCATTGAGATGCGAAGTTGTACGTCCTATCCGGGATGCTCCATCAGGCCGACTGATCTTTGGCGGCAATTGGTTGTTGATGCGTGGGTCGAGAAACTCCAGAAAACGTTAGGGAATCTTCTGAACTGCCGAGATATAGGCCCCGACTAAGTTGTGCTCGTAGGTCCCCTCCTTTGTTGACAGATGGCTCCTCCCTTTTCACGTAGATCGACTTTATAATATACCGCATAAGCTACATCTGGACGAGCTACATGTAGTTGGTCTGTGTTGGTACATACGTTTGGCTAACATTTGCTCTGTTTCTCCTTTGTAAAATTCTACACATTCATCGTCCTTATTTTGGCCGCCATAGATACTTTGGTTTCTTGTCCCTAGGATGGACTAACTTCTGTCTCAATGTGTCGTAGGCTTGAAAGAGACAGGAATGTGGTGCTTGCAGAATATTCTAAGGATTTTCTCTGCCGCCAAAGATCAGTCGACCTGTTGAAGCGTCCCGGATAGGACATGAAACGTCGTCGCATCTCAATTAATAAAGTAAGTCCAGTTGTCCAATATTCACGTTAAAAAAATGAGTGAGGACATGTACAGACTTACTTATGTCTATAGTTAAAAGCTCTCCTATGAAATTCCGGTTAGGTGGTCTATACCATATAAGTAGCGTGGACTCAAACTACCCATTATTTATATCAGGACACGCTATACATTCTTAATGACGTTGCATGTAAAGATGCAATTCTGTTTGCAATTTTCAAAACTCAATATCTTTCTCATTGATTCCTATTATCATGTTTTAATTGTACAAAAATGTATATTTCTAAACTTAAACAATTATCATGTACTTTTATGCTCAATGTGCACTCAGAATATACTTTAACTGAATATTATAATGAAATCCTGAAATTATGAACTATCTACATTAAAGAAAAGGGTTCATTCAAGATCTCTGGCAAGCGGGCGGGGGAGGGTGGGGGGGGGACAATTACCGGATGGGAGATAGGATCAGCTGGTCGCTAGTGCAGATATGGGCCCCAGTGGACAGAATCCTTACGGCGATCCTAGTCGAGAGATTGCCGCTGGCGGGGGATAAAATCTGCTATGAGATCGACTGCCGCATGGCTTAACAGCGGATGCAGACACAATTTAATGTTTTGGAGCGTCATTTAAAAAAGTCTAACTTCATATCTGAGCTACACAATAGTGCTTAAACATCCGAGAATACAAAAGTTCGGAAAGTTATGGATAAACATCACGTGCGACTTATTCTTCATGTGGAGTATAAAGTAGTCTTGATCTATAACACAGTATGGAAGGAAATGGACAATGTCAAACTGGGCACTGGGCAGATTTTCACTCTTCTGAAGATCACTTTGAAGTACAATTTTTCAGGGCTTCATTTCAGACCTTATATCAAAGACAAGTAAAGCATGGAGGATTATGTAGCTCAGATTTTCTAAACTGTGGTCATTGATTTGTCTTTGGGAATGAGAAGGAACTTAACTCTAAAGCCTTGACAACGAAAAGGGCGTTAATGTCATAGAGGTTGTACATTGTTAATTACATTCTCCTTCTCAAGTTTCCGAAGTTATATGTCCCTTATTTTGACCTTTCTGTGTAGTTAAGAATGTCCGTTTTCCACACGTTATTCTTTTTGTAATTGTTCCTCCTCAAATGTTCTTCAATTTTATATAATACGAACGTTATATAATGTAATCATTCTACATATATATATTTATTTAACATTTAATACAGGTGTATAATCATTTTGCCTGTATGCTTGTTCTATTACGAGCTATACACGGGCAGGTTTTGACGACTTGTATCCTGAAAATATAATATTTGCCTCGCAACTCTGTGCGTTATATCAATAATTGTGATAAACAGTCGTAATTATTCGATGTTTATTTCTTGAAGCTAAAATTCATTTCAACATTTTTTTTCAGAAAATAGAATGGAGTTACAATAAAAATAGTACATATTGCAAAACAATGTCTAATACTCGTTTGTAAGTAAATTTACAATTAAGAATAATAATTAGGTGATGATAACATATTTCATGTAATCACAATGTTTGTAACTTGTATACGTGTGTAGCAACTTGATACAAAGTACAATTTGTTTACACAGCCATGCCAGCGTTTTGGTTGTTGTGGGTTTTATATGAAATGTAATATACTTGAATCATGTTTAAACATGGCCTTTTTTAGAGGATCTATTGTATCTAGGTAAAATGATCATGTTTTGTGTCACTAAATTTAAAACTTATTATGACGTGTATGTGTATGTAATAACAGAAAAGTTATCGGGTTATAGCAGATAACTTTAATCATGCAGTGACTAAATATCAAGGTTTTTTCACTGTATAAGGGAAGGGGTTCAGAGGTATGTGTGCAATATGGTATACTGCTATTTTTTCTATCCACGGTGAGCATTCTCTTGTCTCTTGCTCTTGCCCTCCTTCCCCTCTATACATCTCCCTCTCTCTTGTTTTCTCTTAATTCTCTCTCTTTCTTTTCTGTTTTTCTCAAATGGAAAGGGGGTAACAACATATATGTAAATTTAATGATTGATAAGTCTTCTTAAGATTCTTGATAAGATTCTTCTCTTCCCTCCCTTCCTCCTTTCTTTCTCATTTTTCTTCCTCTCTTTTCCAGCTGTGGTTGATTGTAAGTATTGATTCTGTACTTTGAATATCATAATTATATCGTCATGTGTTTTATGTAATTATTTTACGTCTTTATGCAAGTAAAAGTCAGACAATAAATCATCTTGAATCTTGAATCTCGAATCTTGAATGCTTTAACATGATGGAAGGTGTTTACGTAAATAAATGTTTTGCGAAACTGATTGATTAGTGACGCTCATACTGCAATAATACATGTAGTGGTGTTGGTGAAAATGTACATATAGCTGGGTAACTGTTAATGATGCTGCTTTCGCTCAATATTCATCTGTGCAATTAGAAAGTACGTCTTTGTCAGGTTTGTAGAAGAGTAATCATCTTACAATTAGGAAAGCGTGTATTTTTCCCGGTTAAATAAACCATGAAGGCGTCTTTTCGCTTCAAAAGTAGTGTTTTACTACCGTTGTATGCTTCAGACGGAAATGGCACGATTGGAAGCAGTCCTCAATTTGGGTGTAATGTTTTTAGAATATTATGCAGAGTGGTCGAGTGTTCTGTTAAGATTTTGTGACGGAATGTTTCTTTCTTGAAAATAAATGACTGTCAGAAATCGCAGATTTGTTGGTATTTGTTGTGTTTCTTTGGAGAGGTTCAATTGCAATCAACAATATAACAACATTCTGTAAGTGTGCTCATGAAGACATTTTTATGGATTTTTGCTTACCTAAGCACAACGGTATACATAGACATACTTGTGAGGACCAAAATTGTACGTGGTTCAATGAGATGTTCCCCACAAGGTAAATCTGGTACTGACACACACAAACACTTACACACCGACAAACAACAATACCCCACAAGCATGCCTGTGTAATTGTGTGTGTGTGTGTGTGTGTGTGTGTGTGTGTTAGTTTAAAGGTATTATGAATGGATGTATGACAAAATTGATCTGCCGACAATAGCTCCGGCGATTATTTTGTACACAACCTTAACCTCAACCATAACCTTAAAGGCAAGGTTCACCCTGACATCGAGTTGGTTTTAATAAAAGCAGAACAATGAGAGAAACATATTAACGAAAGTTTGACGAAAATCCACAAAAGAATAACAGAGTTATGAGGTTTCAAAGTTTTAAATTTGTGACGTCACATGCGAGCAGCTCCCAATATGTCATGTAATATAAATTCCTCAATGGTTCATGATAACTGAATGTTGTTTTTCCATAGAAGCATGTATGAAATAATGTTTCTGATACTATATTGAGTGCACAGGTAAAATCATTTCCAAATTTCGGAGAAAACGGCACTTTTATGGAATTTATATCACATGACATATGGGGAGCTGCTCGCATGTGACGTCACAAATTCAAAACTTTGAAACCTCATAACTCTGTTATTCTTTGGTGGATTTTCGCCAAACTTTCATTGATATGTTTCTCTCATTGTTCTGCTTTTATTAAAACCAACTTGATGTCAGGGTGAAACCTTGGCCTTTAACGCTAACCCGATATTGGTCAGATATGTTGGTTAGGCTCTCATTAATTCACGTTGGTCTTGCAGCGGCCAATGCCCGTGCGAAGTCTGCGCAGTGTACCATGTCTTCCGAACAGAGTTACGGCCTGGTGCAATTTGTTTCTGGGTTGGAATTGGCGGTTTAGCAAGATGGTCACTTTCAATATGTTGTTCCTCCCACAATGCTACCCTGGCTGCTCGAGGTAACCCTAACAGTGGCTGTACTTTACGGTGGATGCTCTTCCTCAACTTCAGGCGGCGTAGGGTTGGTTTGTTGAATGACAAAGATATCGGGTGTCCTCAGCTTGGCGCTTGCGTCCAATACTGTTGGCAACTGATCTGCGGATGCTAGGTGGGCGATGCCGGCGTAAAGACTGTCTTCATTTATTTTTGGCACGTTTTCAGTGCGCCTGGAATATTGTCCGATCTTTGCCCGACAAATGTTGAAATGTGCATAATGATAAATTGTACCCAAACGCTAGTGTTGTCATTTCCTCAACATGGGATAGAGGTATAGATCGTGTATGTGTCCTGTTGACCCGTTGGCCATTTTTGCAACGTCAATGTACTCATCGACAAGAGAGTGGTGGAAGGCCTTAGAGTCCCAAAGTACAACGACATTCGGGTCATTGGCTACAAGCACCTCATCCGACATCCGAAGAAAGTGTTCCGTTCAATATACATGTAGTTAAAGAAACTGCGACAATTGACTTCAAGGCTACGTTCAAAGACATCTACCAAGATCTTGATAGGTTGTACGTGTACGGACATGTGCAGACATCGTTAGGCCAGTCTTTACCTCTCATTGTCGACGTCGATGACCTTATCGCTCACCCCGATAAGATCCTACCAAAGTACTGCGAAGCCGTGGGGATCGAGTTTATACCGAAGATGCTACAGTGGGACAATGTGGACTCAACTCACCTGAATTGTCATTGCACACAGATATGCGATATCTCAAAAGGGAAACTTATCAAACATGTTATTTTGTAGCCATAAAAGATTATATGTTTTAATCGAAGTTATTAAATACATGGATTATGCTAAATCCGTAAACATGAACCGTATGTCATTCGAATAATACCAACTATAGGAAAGTTTCTATTGAAATTAGAAAAGTAACCAATCCTCCTGCTTTCACACATTTTAATAGTCGGTATGGCAAGGCCAAATTGCGTGATTTTCCGTAGTCCCATCCGTGATATTTTACAAATCCTTAATGATGATTATTCAAATATTACTAAACCCATAAATCCGGTTTGTTATCCTAATACCATGTGCGTGTTTTTTAGAAAATTAATTAATTATGACGGTTATCTATAATGTCGTGACCAGTGTACAAACCACCGGGGACTTTCACCGTGTGCAAAAGTGAATTACGTGGCTGGAATGTCATTCCATCATATCCTCGTTCGCAAACTTGGGAGTGCTTGACAACCTATGCAGTCACAATGCTTTGTGAAACCGAAGATGTTCGAAAACTGAATAGGAATTTTGGTGAGGTATTTGAGTGCAGCCATTCTATAAATAATGGAGAACAGCGTGAATTGTTTTTGTTAGGAAAAGAATACCTTCTCTGGTTGTGCATTCCAATGTGCATAGTGCCACAGGCATTCATAATTATTAATAACATAACTGTAAAGAGCAATCTAGCGAGTAATGTTCGTGTCTGTGAAATCGCTATTAACGGCGATTCCTTCTTCTACGAATGGGACTGAGGAATTTGCCTCACTAATTAGTCGATTATCTCATCAATGCGCATGTAAAATTTGGAGAACAAAGGCTTTTTCTCATCAGCAACTTCATCTTAATCAATTTGTAATGCTATTTTTAATACCACTCTGGAGACTACGGAACTTTTTTTCTAGAGCGTTTTTTGGTCCATGCCCTACAGTCCATAAGAGTGGCATACAAGATATAATTCTTGATACTTTGTTCATATATTATTATTGATATCTCAGCTATTTGATATGTCAGCTTTAATGATGTCCTGAATAGTGAAGTTGTAACTGGAAACGGTTCGGATGGTTTGTAAAACAATCCAACATATCAAAAATACCAACATGCTACTTTGAAGCGCCTCAGAAAGATAGCCGCACCCAGCGAAGAAGAAAGCGCTTCCCATTATTATAAGACAGTGGTTAGGATGATACGCCTCCCAATTAAAGATGGCGGCCTTCGCTCCCCATCATTGTACCCAATGTAATGAAAAGTGACATGAAAATAAATTTTAGGATTATACACAATAGTAAACCGCCTTTAGAATTGAGAAAGAATAAGAAATAACTTGAACAGGCCCTGAACAATATGGGGCGTATCCTCCTTACTGTTGTTGTCCTATAATGATTGGAGGCGCTTTCTTCTTCGCTAGCTGTGATTGTCTTTCTGAGACCGCTTCAAAGTAACATACTGACATTCCCAAACCATCAAAACCGTTTCACGGGAAATATGAAACCGAATTACAACACTCGGGTGCATCCCTAAAGCGAGGCGAAAATTGTTTAATTTTGTGTTCCAGACCCTCTGACATGGGCGCGCCTGCATGCATTGGATAATCTCTCCTCCTTGAGAAGACAGTAGAAAGGTTAATTTCATTGATTTTATTTCGAATCACATGTTCATTTTCCAGTTAAAACTTCATTACATGTATATAGGACATCATTATAGAAAGAAACCTTCAACTCAAAATACATGCATTATAGCGTATGTTGCAATGCTCTCGGCATGGGAAGGTAGATACGCAGATGGATGCATTATACAGCTGAGTATATGAGACAGATAGATAGATAGTAGACCAATAGTAGATTGATATAGATATACAAAAATGTGAATGTGGAAATGGAACTTGGCACTTGAAACGAAATGATTTGGTATACATCTCTGCATGTGAGGCAATTACGTAACGGGGGTGGCCCCGCACGTATTTGATGTAATCGTATGACGCAGTTAATCATTAAGTCTAACAAATGCTTCATTTTTGTAGATAATGTTAACAATCCCCCCGCATACTGCTCAAAGGTCAGTGATCAATGACATTTAACACATAAATTGAACATACGGTCCAACATTCTCTATCAGTTTCTGAAGTGATCCACTGAAACCGTTCCTTCATCTTTGTGTTGTCGGTCTGTTGAAGTTCAACACAGAAAGACATGTCATCACAGGCGACAAAATCTGCAAAGCAAGCCCGTATCATGATATGGAGCACACCACGTTCCGTCTCCACGGCGTTCGCCCGGTCGATGGGTGCTCGGGGTAATACGGAGGTTTTCTGGGAACCCTACTTGGCTTGCTATTCTTGCGGCCCGGAGAAGACAGTAACACGAGGCGACCATATACCAGGTATGATCTGCCATACTAGTGTCTCTGATGAGGCTTAAAAATGAAGTTCTGAAAAATGATCATTAAGTGATCTTTCTAATTTCTCTCCAGTTCTGTTATGGAAATTCGGTCCACAAGACATTAATTCGTGTGCCGATATTAATCTGTATTTTTGCAATATAATTACAGCATATACAACGTTTTAACTATCTAATGTTTTGTTTTCTAGGATTTTCATTTGTCTATCCAATCACTACAATAATAGGTTTGATATCAAAGTTGACAAAATTACAGATATGGCTTTCACATTAACCAATCCCTACACGGCTTTACAAATTAACAGCAACAAAATATATTGTAACTTCCAAACGGGGGCAGAGAAAGATGTCCCAAGGAAATATAATTAGGGTACAACATTGAGTTCCTCACCCCCACCGACCCTTTCACCTCTGAAAAAAAAATCAAGAGAAAAAATAAAACTAGGGAATATGAAAAAATTTAATTCTAAATTTTTGTTCATGATACACTTACCGACACCAAGGTATACTCTGAAATGATTTTAGGTATGAAATTGTCACACTCTGAACCTACCTGAGTCAGAAAGACTTGGCCGCGGGATCAGTTGGGACATATTCGGATCTGGTCAGATTTGAGCCTGTTTTGGATCACAATCCGAGTCAAATCTGATCCAACCAATTCCGAGTCATGTCTGACCCATTTCCGAGTGTGACCCAACAGCTTCACCTTCTTCCAAATCAGTTTGATCCCATATTTTAAGATTACTTTTTTTAGCTCTCCAATTCACCAATGTACTGTAAGCCAAGTTATGTCTTCCCGAAAGGTTTTTACAGCCAGAGTGCTTCGAGCGCATAATTATGATGAGTCTTCTCGCTGGATCTCGCCTT